>APFE031020349.1:67566-86388 GCA_000404065.3 Pinus taeda
ATAGTTTATGGGAACTTGGATCAAACAATTTATAGGCTTTCTGATTCGTACAATATCCAATGAAAACACACTTGATGGGCTTGGCATCAAGTTTTCTTCTGTTAGCCTTAGGAATATGAGCAAAAGCAGTACATCCAAAGACTTTGAAATGGCTCACATCAGGTTTATAACCATGAAGAACCTCAAAAGGAGTTTGAAAACTAATTGCTTAGTGGGACATCGATTCTTCAGATAAACAGCAGTGTTAATGGCTTTTGCCCAAAAACCATTAGAAATGTTCTTACCTTGCAGCATACTACGAGCAGATTCCACCAAGGTTCTTTTCCATCGCTCAGCAACACCATTTTGCTGAGGGGTATGTGGCACTGTGAACTGTTGTTGAATTCCATTAGATTTACAAAAATTTGAAGTTTTTAGAAGTCAGTTAGGTATTGTAGAAAATCCATTTCTCCATTAAGGGAGGATGTGAGAATAATGCAGAAATAGAATTAGTTATGAGTGGTTGAACAGAATTAGTTGTGAGTGGTTGAACAGAATTAGTTGTGAGTGGTTCAACACAATTAGTTTAGGTGAGTTTCCTATATAAGTGTGATGTAATTGAGCAAATAAGTAAAATGAAGTTGTGTGAACTTTGTCTCACGTTTGCTGGTGTTTCTGCCTGTCTATTTGTTTTAATTCAGATACAATAGCAAGACTAGTTCTATTTTGGAGGCCTTCCTAATGCATTAAAAAATGATTTATAAGTTGCAACATTAAGTACAATAACAAGACTTGTTCTACTTTGGAAAGCTTCCTATGGCTAATCAGCGATAGGGATTCATAAAGGCCTCCCTATGAATAATCAACAATAGGAATTCATTATGGAGGCCTTCCTATGGCTAATCAACCATAAGAATTCATTATTTTCTTCCTTTCACGAATGCGCACATGTACATAATAGAGTCATATGGCTTTTGATTGATTGGCTATGGGATAGGAAGGATAGGAATTATTATTTTGAACAATAGAATGATGGCCACTCTTCCGTAAAGAAAATACAAAAAACCATATATACACACCAACAGCCCTGGCCCTCCCCCGTGTCAATCTTCTTCCAAGTAGTGTTGCAGCAGTAATTGACAAAAGAATTAATACTATCCCTCCACCGACTGACAAGCTGATAATAACTCTTTTACTGATACCAGGTTTAGATTTAGTGCACTGATTTGCGTCGCCTTCACAAAGAAGTGGATTGCCCGAAAGCCTATCAAACATAAAACACAATCAGAATATCGAATCTCAAATTTGGAGATCTCTATGATAAAACTATACAAAATTCCAGTAAAATGATCCATGTTGGAGAAGAGAATTAATCTGATCGATAAGTTTTTGTTGTTTCTTAAAATAGCCGGCACTGTACCAGTTAGATTATTATTCTCAAAATTCCTGGATTGCATCTCTCCATATAAGCCCGTGAATACATCTATTGGGAAATGTGGCAATATTTTAAAAATTAGCATCAGCAGAGAAATATAACATCTATCACAGAGAAAATCTACTTACAGTTCTCTCAAGTTCCTCAAATTAGCCAGAAATTCTGGTATCTGTCCAGTTAAGTTGTTTTCAGACAAGTCACTGCACAAATATAATTTTCAAATAGCATAGTGATTAGACTGTATTGTTGATTTATATATGGAAATTCAATTCCCACACTAAGCGGAAATTCGATTCCCACACTAACCTGGAATTTCCCAGCAGAATGAACAATCAAAGTATATATATAGTGTATATTATATTATAGTATATTTTTTAAATTAATTTTCTACGTTAAGATTCTAACTGTATCAATTTGGTATTGGTTACTTTTATGAGCCATATTTATTTATTATTTTTAAAAATTAAAATAGATAATAATTTTATATAATAAAAAATGTGATCAGCATAGATGAAACCCAATAACAGTTCCCAGAAAAGATGGGAGAAGAAAAAGAAGAAAAACAAAACAAACCATTAGAGATTCCAAAATAACTCACTAGTTATTCAAATTCTTGAAATCCAAGTAAAGGAGAGTAACGACAAAATCAAGACACAGGGAAAATTGATCTCATGTATGCTAAAATTGTACAAATGCATAAAACATCAAAATAAAAATAAAAATGTCGTAACATCTTTAATGTTATATGAAGTGTGAAAATCTTAGATTAGTTAGAACATTTTTATGCATTCTCAGAGTGAAAAGAAGAGTTTTCATCAAAACTATGAACCATAAAATATAAAAAGTAACTATATCTTCGTTCATATGGAAATTATGTTTCAAAATTTAGAAACAAAATAAATATTCCCATCCTACCATATAAGAAGCCACCTTGGTCTTACTAGTGATAATTAAGAGTAATTATAATAAGCTTTTAAACAAAAAGACCAAAGATCGAGTGAACCATATTTAAATTTGTGAGAGCTTTAGATTGTAGAAAAGACATGAATTGGGTAATTGGAACAATGGAAACCTCTATAGGGTTTTCTTTTGATGTGAAAACAACGAAGATCATAAATTTTTAATGATTTTTAGCCAAGAAGGTGCATATAGGCTTTTTTTGGGAAAACAAAGTGCATATAATTTTTTTTTTTTTTTAAGGAAAACAAGGTGTATATGGTTATTAACAAAGACCATCGTTTCTCAAGATGCTTATATTATTGATGAAGCTTTAAGCATTTTGCTTCATTGGTATATAGGGATTGATTCATGAAGGATTGCATGTGTTAGTATAGCTCAATGATCCATTGACACTTCATATCCTAAATCTTGCTAATGCCTGTGTCACTGACCCAACTTCAAACCATATTTTCCAATTCCTCTCTCTCTAAAAAAAATATCTCTCCTACTTGAACCCCTCTCTCAAAATACTAAGGTGTTGCTTGATATTAGGTGGTAAATAATGATTTAAAGCTCTAGCAACATTTCTAGTTGCCATGTTTTCTCTTATGGAATGCAAAAAAGTTTCCCCCATCATTTTTCTCAAGGGGGCACTATAGGCCATTGTGATAGAATTAGCTAGAAAAGGAAGACAAATAAAGAATAAAACGGGAATGAGTGCCAAGTGTGGGAGGAAACAACATACCAAATTCCATCAAATCCATAGTTCATAAGCGCGATTCACTCATGGTAGGAGAAGAGCCATAAATCCATAGCATGAATGGGATTAATGGAACAATAATTTTCCATGTTTGTCACTAACTCCCAAGCCATCATCTAGTGAGTGCTCACCTAGCTAGAAAAGGAAGAGAAGTAAAGAATGACACAGGAATGAGTGTCAAGTGTGGGAGGAAACAATATACCAAATTCCATCAAATCTATAGTTCATAAGCGTGATTCACTCATGGTAGGAGAAGAGCCATACATCTATAGCATGAATGGGATTAATGGAACAATAATTTTCCATATTTGTCACAAACTCCCAAGCCATCATCTAGTGAGTGCTCACCTATACCTATAGCGTGCCCACATGACCCATACAATTAAAACATGGAAATCCATTGGAAACTACATGGGGAATGGGGATTTCTAGTGAACACATGAACCTACACTCCTTACCCATTTCCTTGCCACATGCATGCTATCATTTCAATCTAGTGATAACCATATATAGGAGAAGTGATATTAATATATTTCATAAAGACAATATATTAATTTTAATATATATATATATATATATATATATATATATATATTATATATATATATATATATATATTATATATATATATATAAGAGAGAGAGGGGGGGAGAGAGAGAGAAAGAGAGAGGGAGAGAGAGAGAGAAAGAGAGAGAAGTTCTATATGTATAACATTAAACACATAAATGAGACATTGAAGTTAAGATTTATCATGACTAAATTTCTATTGAGGAGATGAAGGATGTAGTTGCTAAGTTTCTTTCTGATTTGGGAAGCAATTGCATTGAAAAATAAAATATTTTGGTATTTTAGGAATTTACTGGTAAACAAAAATGTTGGTGGCACACAATCTCACTATAGAGGAAGCAAAGAGGATGGATATATGTGTGCACTTTGATAGGATTGAAATATAGGGTTGGGTTCTCCTTGTTTTATGAAAATGACTCACAAGAAAGCATGACATGGTTCTAGCTTCCAAGTTTGGTGTTGGCACTAATAACAACCCCATTAACATCCCTACTAACATGCCTTGTAACTCTATTCCTCTATAGGTTCAATCCAAGTTTTTGCAACTTGTGTGCATTATATTTTTTATGGCTCCATTAGTTCAATAAGTACACCTAATGAATAATACTTTCCCACTAGGCTAATTCACTCCATTAGGTTAATTAACTTGGTGGGAAAGTATGATATGGGAAGAAGATTAGGTTAAGCTTGATTCATCACCTGATTGATTGTTGGGAGAATCTCGATCTTTTGATTCGCTTTAAGATCCATGTTGCACATAAAATATTGGATTCCTTGTTGGTGTGAATTTGTTTGGTGTCTGTTTTTTTGATCCCTGCTTCTCCTTTTCTGCTACATCATCTTCTTCCATCAGTGGTACTTGTGCGTCAACTGTTATGTCTATCCTACCATTCCACGACTCTTGTTCTTTGAAAAAAATGTCTTTGTTAATTATGGTCTTCTTCGTGACAGGTTTATATAATTTGTTAGCTTTTAATTGCTCATTATAACCAACAAATATGCATTTTTCACTTTTATCATCCAATTTGTCAATTCGATCCTTAGGAACATGTGCATAAGCTACACATCCAAATAATCTAGGATGAGATATGTTGCAATACCTACCTGGCCATGCATCTTCTGGTACTCCATTCATCACATTATTTGTAGGAGATATGTTTATCACAGAAACAACACATGCAACTTCTTCTACCCAATACTCATTAGACATGTTTCTTCCTTTCAACAAGATCCTTTCCATATTCATAATGGTTATACTGTTTCTCTCTACTACACCATTCTAGTGCGGTGTGTACTTAGTTGTAAACTATCTTCTGATTCCATGTTGTTTGCAATAATCATGGAATGCCTTTGAGTCATATTCTCTACCACGATCTGACCTTAATACATTGATCTATCGATCACTTTATTTCTCTGCTAAGGCTTTGAACTCTTTGAAGCTTGCAAAAGTTTCAGACTTCTGCTTCAAGAAGTAAACCCAAGAATTTCTATTATAGTCATCAATGAAGGTGAGGAAGTATTAACTTCCACCAATCAACTATGTCCTCATATGTCCACGCAAGTCTGTATACACTAGCTTAAGAGGTTTCTTTACTTTGTATGCAACTCCCTTTAGAAAACTTTCATGATGTTGCTTTCCCAAGATGCAACACTCACAAGTACTAGCGGGTTCTTTGATGGGAGGTAATCCTCTGACCATATGTTTCTGCTACAACAATCTTAAGCCAAAAAAGTGTAAGTGTCCAAACCGAAAGTGTCATAAGCAATAATCATTAGAACATAAAACTGTAAAAGAACTGACTTGATCACTGTAATTCATGACTAGAGGAAAGAATATTTTCCTTGTCATCTTCACCTTTTCTATTAGCGGGTTGCTTGGGGACTTGTCATATATAACACACTTTTATCCTTGAAAGATAACTTTGTATCCTTTCTGTGTCAATTGATAAACACTTATCAAATTATGTTTGAGAGCAGGGACATAATATACCTCTGAGATTGTCTTCGGCTCCCCCTACTTGGTCAGAATGCTGACCACTCCTTTTCCATCTACATGCACAGTATAGTCTTGTTTTTCCCTAACTCTACCTTTGTCTTCAAAAATTGATCCAAATTTGCAACCAAATTCTTGTTGCCTAACATGTGGTTATTGCAACCACTATCTAATAGCCACATATTATCAAAAGGTTCATGCATGGTATAGCAAGCTAGGAACGTAGAGTTAGTACTCTTTGTAGTGATATTAGCTCTCTGGTTCCCTTGATCCTTTATCATCTTCATACAATAACGAGAATAATGACCAAATTTATTGCAATAATAACATCTCATCTTTGATCTTTCAACTCTTTGATTGTTTTTGAAGCCTTTTTTGATGCTTCCACTAACATGTTCATGCTTTTCTTGACCATCTCCCTAACCACCATGTCTTCTGCATCGTCATTTTCCTCTCAATCTACTTCTCGTGTGTTTTGTGTGTGAAATTTCAATTTAAGTATAATGGTTTGCAACACATTGTGACTTAGAAACAACATGGACTTCATGAATGGTTTTTCCTCGAAAGCAATGGTTTGAAAGTAGAGGGGGAGTTCATTAAATTTGAAATTAATATTGGAGAGAGATGTGTTCCTCTTGCAACAAAGCATGGAGAATACCTTAGTTTGGTGTACGAGCATGGCAACAATCTTCTCCATTTTTACAATTACCATGGATGCTGACACTTTTGTTGTAATTCCTTCCCCGAAACTACAAGCAAATGAGTTCGCCATTGCTCACATTTTTTAGGAAAACACACCTTCCTTAGCCTATATTACCAATCTCACCGGTGGGTTACATTGTTTACTGTTTTTCTTTAGGCTTCAATGGGTTAGTTCCCCTTATCATGTGACATTGTCCAAAGGTAGTCAACTACTTTTAGCATGTAATATTGAGATAAACTGGTTACCGTTTAATTTTCTGTGTTTGTAATGACTGTAGGTTCCCTGATAAAATTTATTGCAAAGCTCTTAATGATTGTAGATGAACTGACAAACTGATTTAGAATTCAAGAAATTGCAGCTGTAAAAGATGTACCCTATTATATTTTTGGACTGCTTCAATTCTAAATTGGATGTCATTTTGACGGGTTGCTCCTTTACAGGACACGTCAAATCTGACATGGGAAAATTTTTGGTAATCGTCAAATACATTTTGAAATGTTATATACGTCCTGTAGGACGTCAAATTCCAGGCCTAGCTGCGACTCTTCTATTGATCACACAAAACTTGATTATTACAATGAACCTAGTGAAGGGTATTTAACCTTTTCCAACTAGTGACTGGCCGAAAATAACTTGACATGAAACTACACAATAAATTCGACTATGACTTAACTCGACTTGATTAAATACTAAGTTAATTGACTCTCTAATTTTAGCCAACTCCTCATGCATGAGTAATTAGCATATTTTAACAAAAACTACGAGAGAAAATTGAAACTAAACTGAACATGAATAATCAAATTTCATATCGAACCAGGTTTAAGTCATTACATGAGTTCGCATGATACGTAACACATTTTATTTTACATAGTAATATTTGGTTTCACTTTTTTTATTTCGGCTTACAACTACAACCAATGTCTTAGATGAATAAGGAATGTCAACTACCTAAGTTTTTATCTTCCGTGAAGCAATGATTTAGTTACTAACCACCACCATGACCAACACAGGCACCAAAAAATAGAACAATGGGTAAAGTGCAGTGCACAGAGAGTAATCATTTCTACGAAGAAATTTTTCTTGAACTACATATCACTTTGTAGGGCATACCTATGAGACCGAGCTCAAATTTACGCTGCTTCTCATAGGCGTGCGATAAGGGTACTGTATTGTAATCTAAGTTACAGGGTTCAAAAGGGTATTGTATTGTAATCTAAGTTACATGGTTCAAAGTGGATCAGTCAGTATTATGCCGAAAAACCATTATATGGAACTTACTTGTAAGTAGAGAGCATGAATCCACTTACTCACAACCAAAAAAAATTGATTAACGGTGAATACAAATCGATCAAGTGCTAAGAATAATGAAATTTTATTGTCTTAATAGATTTTTGATTTTTTATTTATAAGGTTATTTAAAAAAATAACCCAATATTATTTAAATGTTTTGTACAGTTATTTAAATTTTTTTACTTTTAGATTTTTTATTAAATTTTTAATTTAACTAACATGAACAAAATTTCAAATCTATGGAGGATGATTGTCTTATATAGATTGGTCCAAAGGGAAGATCAGTTGTATGTGTCAAAGATGCATACCTCATGCTACAGATGGAATCCTCTTTTCAGCCAGATTATATTTTCCCTTATGTTTTCTAGAAAGCTCGCTGCCCTACAAAAGTGATTATATTTTCTTGGTTGGTCTTTAATAATAAGAATTTAACGTGGGACAATTTACAAAAAGAAATTGGCAAGGGCCAGCAATTTGTTAATTATGCAAAGCTAATGAGGAAACAAACTATGATCTTTTTTTGACCTGTCCAATTGCTATTGAGATTTGGGAAACAGTGGCTGATCTTTTTGGTTTGAATAGGATAACATTCTCTTCTATAAGAGAGGCTTTTATGTGGTGGAGTAAACTGAGACAAGATGGAAGGTCTATTCCCCTGGTCACAATTTGGTACATTTGGAAAAGTAGGAATCAGGCCTTATTTCATAATAGGAAGGTAATTATTGCTCTTATTATAGACTTTGTTTTAGTTCTTCTTCCTTCTTGTAAGAATCCACAGAACCTACATTTTTCAAAGGAACACCTTCATCGCAGTTTAGACCTGGACATTCTTCCCTGTGCATATTTTGATGGAGCTGCAACGAACGGTTTTTGTGCCTGTGGAGTATTCATCATTCCATGTGTGGACCAGTCTATCAAAATCTTTTGGAATGGTGGCAAGAGATCGAACAACAAGGCTAAAGTTATGGCATTAGCTGGCCTCCTTTACTTTTGTGACTTCCTTGGCATACCTGGACTACATATATTTGGTGATTCTAAACTGATTATTGATCATGTGAAATTAGTTCATCACGTTCAAAACATCAATCTTTTGGGTGGCTGCATAGAATTTCATATATTTGGCATGCTCACTAGGATTACTCCATTCAACATATTCAAAGAGCTTACAACTTAGATGCTGATTGTCTATCAAAAGTAGGTCTCTCCTTTATAGAACAATCATGGCAGGTACAAATCTCTGTGGGAGAAATTCAGCATGAAATTGTGGAGTTTTGTCTCCATGGTATAAGCTAACAGTTCTTTTTTCTCTAAATTTTGGTAAGTTTTGAATGCACCTTTTTGGTCCTATTAATATGACATGCTACATTAAGTAGGTAGATAATCGTGTTAATATTTGGTTTTTCCATCATTCTACTATCATCATTTTACAAGTTAAATATATGTTCATCTATACTCATTCCAAATTGGAATGGCATCTTTTCATAATATTTACAAATATTTATAACTTGATCCTATTGAGTGAATACTGATGGAATACTTGTGAAATTGAACAACTGTAATCTTAAAGATTGATATATATAAAATTTTCAAGGTAGGTGTAGCATTGAAATATGGGACAAACCAAAAGATAGTGTTTATTTTACGAATTATTTTGCATTATATATGTTTTGCGTCATCTGAGATATGAAAGGCCAAACAATTGGTCCGGTGTGATGATAGGGATTCGTGCGCATTGGAATGGCATGTTACTCAGTTTTATAAATATTGTCGGTAATCATATTAATAAAATAACCGTGGAAGTGAAATATAATCGCCCTAAAAGAGTCATCTAAACAATTTTTTCTTGAGAGTAGATGCATCTTAAAAAATTACTCTAAACAAGATTTTCTGCGAACACAATGCTAAGAAATATCGTGCTAAGAATGAATGTTTTATTTTATTCTCCATCTTTGACAAGTCAAGCCTTGCATACTTATCTTTTAATTTATAATACGTATATTGTCATTTTCCTATCAAAAAAATATTAACAAAACTAAAAAAACATATGGAAGGTTTCTCAAGATTGGTGGTCAAGATCACACATCTAATAAAAGTGATGTGATCAAGATCACAAATCTAATAAAAGTGACGTGATCAAGCTCCAATGGAATTTAGAAGGTTCCATTATTTGATCATTTTTATGGTGTCGATATATATGTTTTTATTAATTATGGGAAAATAAAACTTTTTAATAATAATTTTATTAATTATGGGAAAATAAAAAATTTTAATAAAAATTTTATTTTATGATTTTTTTTTATCGTGCATTTGATCTTCTATTTTTGATTTACATAATATTTTATAACAAGGTCATTGTTAATTGACCTATTTTTTATGGGAAATTTATTTTATAATTAAAAAATAAAGAGAGGGGGAGAGGAATGGAGAAAGAGAGGAGGGAAGAGAAATGGGAAGGAAGAAATAACATAATTGAGAGAGAAAGAGAGAGGATAATGGAATTGGGGCAGAGAGAGAGGGGGAAGGAAGAAGAAAGACATACAGGGAGAAGGAAGAAGAAAGGCATATAGAGAAATGTGGAGAGAGAAAGAGGGAGTGACAATGGGGGGATGGAGAGAGAGTGAGGTACAAAGGAGAGCAAGGGGGAGAGAGAGAGGGAGAGAGAGGAAGAAGGGGGGAGAGGGAGAGATGGAGGGAGGGAGATAGATACATGAAGAAAGAGTGTGTAGATTTGGGTGAGGTGAGATAGAGAGACAAAGAAGGAGATATAGAGGGAGATAGAGATATGTATGGATGGGGAGAGAGAGGGAAGAAGATAGAGACAAAGAGAGGGAGGGAGAGAGGAAGAGGGAAGAAGAAAGAGACAAAGAGAGGGAGGGAGGGAGAGATAGATAGATATGGAGATAGATTGTTTGTGTTTTGGGGGGTGATCTAGAGACACAAAGAAGTAGATATGGAGGGTGATATAGATATAGATGACGAATATAGATAACATATAGAAAGAGGGAAGAAGAGGGAGACAAAGAAAGGGAGGGAAAGGAAAAGAGAGAGTGGAGAGAGGGATGATGATATACAATATTATTTACTGAAATATATGTATTCTTTTTAGTGTAGATGTTGATTCCTAATCCTCTTTGATTGATTGCACTAGATGCATTGGTTTCAATGTAGTTGTTGATTTCTAATCATATTTGATTGCTCGCATTGGATGCATTAATTTTAATGTAGTTATTGATTCCTAATCCTATTTGATTACATGCATTGATTTTCATGTAGTTTTTTATTTCTAATTTTATTTGATGTTTTGCACTATATGCATTGTTTTCAATGTAAATGTTGATTTCTAATCCTATTTGATTGCTTGCACTAGATGTATTGATTTCAATGTAGATGCATATTTCTAATCCTATTTGATTGCTTGCACTAGATGTGTTGATTTCGGTATAGATGTAGATTTCTGATTTGATGTAACTAGATGTATGATGTACATCAATTTCAAAGTAATTATATTAATAGTGTACATTGATTTTAGTGTAACCACAGAAAAACATTAGAGGGCGTGTATCAATTTTTGTGTCATAGTATTTCAACCATAATTAACGTACTTGAATTTTCATTTGAAATAAATGTACACTTACATGAAATGTTTGCTTCTTGAAAGTGTAAACTATTTGTAATTGACTACATTCTTATTATTCTAATTTTCCATCATTCAACATTGTTAGTCACTTTGCATTCAAACAAGGTAATAGAAAATATTTACCATTAAAATTTACTTGGGGTTTAACACTCCATAAGTCATGATGATTAACTTTGGAGAAAGCTACCGTCAATATTAGAGAGCAAGAGAGACAATGTATGATGTTTGCTACAATAGCTCGAGTTAAAAATTTGAATGTTCAATGATTTCAACAACCTTTTTCATATGGCCCATATTAAGAAAATATAATAATAACAGTAGAAAAAAATAGTTTGAGACTGATCACAATTCAAATACTATTTATAATTGATTACGCTCTTATTATTCACATTTATATCATTCAACACTGTTACATTGTCATTTTGCATTCAAAATTTTTATTTCATCATTTTTCATCATTCTAGTTATTAAAAGTCTCTATCATATCAACAAACTAAGGTAACTGAGGAGACTTAAAAATAAAATTTTCAGATTAATCTTAGACATATTTAGCAAATTTATAATGATTAGAATAATTACATGTTCAACAATTTTTTCATGGTTGAAGATAACTGAAACCATCCTAGATCCATATTAACTCAGGATCTATTAAGCATCGAGAGAAACCAAACCTCTTGGGGTGCAAAATTCTTTTTTGAATGCAAAATTTGAGGAAAGGCTTGCACCTTGAGAGATTTGATCACTTTCAACACTTATAGATCCAAAGTTAAGATAGATATAAGCTAGTTATATTAAAACTAATACTATTTAACAAAGTAATATTTTAAATTTACAAAATATTCAAAATTTATTTATATAAAATTTACTTGTACAAGAACAGTAAAATTTTATGTTTATATTTTATTTCTCATTTTCTAACTAAATATTTATAATACTAAAGTTAATACATTAAAATTTATTTAATGTTATTTTTTAAAAATATAAAATATATAATTTTGAATAGATATTTATTAATATTAATTTATTATAATAATAATAGTAAAGCTTAATATACTCACGGGGTTTTATTGGGGAGCAATACTATACCACGTAGGTTCATTAAGGGAGATATATATTGAAGAAAAAATGACATATTATATTGGGGATATATATGGGGTAAAGGGTTTTTATATTGGCAGGTATAAAAAATGGAGTTCAAAGTTAATGAAAAATATAAAGGGGTATAAAAAATGTTAATGAAAAAGTGAGAAAGTGCATTGGGTTCATATTAGTAGGGGCTTAAATAATGAGATGAACTCAAAGTTAATGAAAAAATATGAAGGGGTATAAAAAATGTTAATGAAAAAGTGGAGAAGGTGTATTGGGTTCATATTGATAGGAGGTTAAATAATGATATTTGTAGAGATATTTTCCAATATGTAATAAAATTACAAATATTGTTTAAATACCAAAAAAACATGTGATATATCAAAAATACATTACGTGAAAACCCTATAAATATACTATATTATGAATTTATATATTATTTAATATACCATGGCACATCTGCTATGTTAGAGATACATTGAATAAAACCCACATGATATACTATACTATACATTTATATATTCCATAAAGAAAAAATTAACTTTTATATTTAAAATAATACTAACTTAGTGATTATCACTCTAATTTTCAATGTATAATATTGTAACTTTCAATTTAGTGTTACTTATAATCTAATATCCACTTTTCCAACATTTGCTTCCTCCATCACATGTGCAACATTATTTTAAATGGGTAAGTTAAACCATCATTTACACCATATTTAGTTAAATTAGCATTTACACATTATTGTAAATAAGTTAAGATATTAATAGCCTCGAATGGTCATTGAGCATAGCAGGGTCAAACTCTCACTGAGACAAGTGACATTTCCAAATTCATATTGTTATCAAGGTCAAACTCTCACTGAGACATGTGAGTCCATAGCGTTGGGATGATGGCAGTACAAAAGTTAGCTTTGTCAGACAACCAAAACAATAAAATAATATGTTTTAATATACTTGAGAGACAAAGCTAATCCAATTTGTTTATCAGTTCAAAACAGGAATGCGGAAAAAACAATTATGTCTAACTTATTAACAATAATATAAATGATGATTCATTCTTTTTTAATTACTCAAATAATTTATTAAAACTATATATAATTATTAATATATATATATATATATATATATATATATATATATATATATATATATAATGTTTTTTGGATTAATCATATTATTATTATTTATTTAGTTGTTATTTCGAATCAATTAATGTGTTTCATCTTCAGAACAAAATTGAGAATGAACCAATTAATTCAGCCTCACCTTGAAAGGGAGGATAAATATTAAACAAAAATATCTTTGGGATTAATCACATCATTATTATTTGGTTGACTTTTCCAATCAATTAATGTGGTTTATCCTCACTACAAAAGTGAGGATGAACCAATTAATTCATGGTCAGAACAAAGGTGAAGATAATAATGATGGGAGTTGTATTTAGTGTGAATTTTTGGACTTTCCGGTAGAAAAAATTGAGGTCAAATCTTGATTTGTGTTATTTAAATTAGTTTTTTTTTATTGTATATATAGATTTAGCACCCTCCAAAACTCCTAGAGCACTTCAATTGCATAGGATCACCCATCAAACTTGGGATTTCAATAAATTCCTGCCAGATTTTCCAGAAATTACACTGTAAAAACCTACCGTAAAAGCTTCCAAAAAATCACATTATATGATATGATTAATCTAAAAAACAATATCTTATTTAAAATATAAATCACAAAAGCCTATATTTTAAAATTAATAAATTATTAAACCTACACAATTATCTAAATAATCAAATTCTGTAAAACATAAACAATGTATAGCCAATGATATTCCACAATAGCTTAGGTTAGTTTCTACTTAATGTAGTTCGTGGTTGTTTACGTACTTATAATTGCAAAACAAAAAACGAATATATTCTGCCACAATAACCAATCTGCAATATGAATTAAGTTTGAAAACATGTTTATCTTGCAGATGGTTTTGTGGTCGATAGTGAAGCGCAAGCTGCAGAAAAGGTTGGATGATGGACTAATTTGCGATCCAGTAAATCGGTTTCATCGAGCAATCGAATACTTTCTTTCAACTCAATTACAACTTCATTCATTGTGGGTCTTTCATTCGGTTGATTTTCTGTGCACAGCATCGCCAATTCTGCTACTTTCCACATTGCGCTCATATTGACCTCTCTCACAGCCCTTTTATCTAAAATTCCTTCAATATTTCCTTCCCGAATCATCGATCTTCCCTGCACACAAATTCAGAATCCACAGCACCATTAGAATTCTAATACTTCAAATTCCCATACCCACAAATACAAGTATAGTTACATTAACAATGCTTACCCAGGAGACGATATGACTGTTTTCGCCAGAGACATTTGTATCCACTGGTTCTCTTCCAGATATAATCTCAAAAATCACAACTCCAAAGCTATATACGTCACTTTTCTCTGTCAAATTGCGCGTAGTGGCATATCTGTTCAAAGCAGCGGCCCTATGAATATCGATGAATCCATTTTCTCTTTTGATTTTCAGTTCCAGATAAATTGAATGAAACTATAGAGAAGAAAAAATTGAATGGGAAATGTGTAATACTCAAGATCAAGGTAGCCGAATGTGCCCTTCACATCTGTTGAGACATGGGTTGCTTCACTTGAGGGGCCAAACCTAGACAGCCCAAAGTCTGATAGTGTTGCTTCCATCCGTTCACTTAAAAGAATATTAGTAGCTTTGATATCTCTGTGGATTATGATAGGTTTGCAGCCATTATGTAAGTATTCCAGTCCTGATTATTATTTTTACAGAGACATTGACATTAGCCCATTGATGTACGTAATATACAAAGTCTAAATTCACGGTTTTTTCAAGAGGGAAAGACACTCACCTTGAGCTGCATTCAATGTAATGTCAAGCCTTGTTTTCCAGTCAGCTAACTGCTCTAAAGCATTTGGCCCTGTACAGCAAGAAAATCATAGTTAAGAATATGAATATATATAGTTAGTAAGACAGCATAGATATAGATAAATTGAAACTGTTTTTCCAGATTAAACACGAGACAAGATAGCCCAGGATTTGATCCATACCATGGAGAATTCCTCTCAAGTTTCCCTTGGACATATACTGGTAAACCAGTATCTGATTTTCTCCTTCACAACAATACCCCACAAAGGGCACAAGATTTTTATGGTGCACTTTCGAAAGCATAGTAACCTGTATTATACCTTTCTTTTCAGTGAGTGACAGTGCCCTTTGCACATATCTCTAATTAAAAATGCCGAAATGGTTTCCTAGAAATAAAAATATTTTACCTTTCATTACAAAAACCTTTGCTGTTTATATAGGAAAATGTGAAACGCTGGTCAATTAAGCAGCCATACATACCTCTGTTGAGAATTCCTTGTCTCCTTGCTTTGATGATTCTGACAGTACTTTGACAGCCAGCTCCAGCCCATTTTGCAGACAGCCATAGAATACAGGCCCAAATCCTCCTCTGCCAATTTGCCTTCCAAAGCCACCAGTTATTTCCTTGACCTCATTATAACTAAATTTTCTGCATTGAGGTGATGATAAGTCATGGCCCCTGGCCATCGGTTCCTTTAAAGGATTTCTCCCTGCAAGAACAATAGAAAAAATGCTGTTAGAAAAATATTAAAATCACTTGCAAAATATGTATACCCATAGAATGATTGTTACTCTTCTGTAAAGAAAATACAAAAAATAATATATACACACCAACAGCCCTGCCCCTCCCCCGTTTCAATCTTCTACCAAGTAGTGTTGCAGCAGTAATTGACAAAAGAATTATTATTATCCCTCCAGCCACTGACAAACTGATTATAACACTTTTACTGATACCAGGTTTAGATTTAGTGCACTGATTTGCGTTGCCTTCACAAAGAAGTGGATTGCCCGAAACATAAAACACAATCAGAATATTGAATCTCAAATTTAGAGATCTCTGTGATAAGACTATACGAAATTACGAAATTCCAGTAAAATGATCCATGTTGGAGAAGAGAATTAACCTGATCGATAAGCTTTTGTCGTTTCTTAAAATAGCCGGCACTGTACCAGTTAGATTATTGTTCTCCAAATTCCTGGATTGCATCTCTCAATATAAGCCCTGTTGGAATTTAATTCCAACTGCAAACAATTAATGCAGAACAAAATCTGATCTTCAGCAATTAATTTCAGATTGTTCGGTGCCATAAAAGTTCCCTGATATTTTGCAGAATTAAATCCCCTGCAGACAGCCGTTTTATTTTTTGTTGTAAAAGTCATCACCGCCTCACCGCCTCTTCTGCAATAAATACGCAGATAATTATCAGCAGATATTTTGAATAGTTTATTGCTTAAAACAGATATTTATTTTCCTATAAATGTAAACGAACAACAGTTCTGTTTTTTAAGCAAGGAAGTGAATGAGTGTAAGCAGAAAAGAACAGCAGTTCTGTTTTCTGTAATTTCTGAACAGCAGTTCTGTTTTTGAGTGAAGGTTAGAAGAACGTGTGTCTCTTCTGTAAATGCACAGCAAGTGCTGGACCTGCGATTTTCTGAGATAGAAAATCGATTTCTGGAACTGAAGCGTTCCTCTTTTGTAACAGCTAAGTTTTTATATCAGCTTGCTTATTGTTCATAAATACAAGTTTACAGTTCATCAGTTTACTGTTTTTTGCTGATATTCAGTTACTGTTACACAGAGTGTTAAAACACTTTGATTTTACTCTAAGTAATTTTTGATGCCCATAAAATGACTTAGCGTCAAAATCGTGTTGCTAAAACACCGTAAGTCGAAAATAGTTTTGCGTCAAAAAAACACTGTTGCTGAAACACCACGTTCAGCAACTGACGAAATTTTTACGTTGCTGAAACACCTGTTTCAGCAAAGCGGTTACGTTGCTGAAACACCAGTTTCAGCAAAGCGATTTTTTTTCTGTTTTCGCTGTGTAAAAACAGAGCATTGTTCTGTTCTATTATTTTTGTTCGGAATGCCCAGAAATTCCCAACATGGTATCAGAGCATTGTTCTCTGGTCTTTTGTGTTTGAAATCACTATAAAATTCCAACATGGTATCAGAGCTAGTCTAGGCACTCAGTGAGTCAAAAACAGAGTTTGTTTTTCACTGTAGGAGCTGTAAGAAGTTCAGTGAGCAGATTTTTCCAGCAGAGAAAGTTTTTGCTTGTTTTTTAATTTTACAGTCAGCATCTTTTTCTTTTAAGATGGCAGATGCTGGAACAGGTTTGACAAATTCCCAACTGCCACAGTTCAATGGGAAAAATCACAATGATTGGTCCATAAAAATGAAAGCATTGTTTGCTTCTCAAGGAATATGGGAGCTGGTTGAAACTGGTTATGCTGAACCTGCAGATGCAACAGCGTTGGCTGCTTTGACAGTAGCAGAAAGAGACCAGCTGAAGAGTGACAAGAAGAAGGATGCCAAAGCCCTCTTTTTACTCTTCCAATCAGTACATGAAAGTATCTTTCCACGGATTGCAGCAGCAACAAAGTCCAAAGAAGCGTGGGATACTCTCAAGACTGCCTATCAAGGCATGGAGAAGGTGAAGACTGCAAAGTTGCAGATGTTGAGGAGAGACTTTGAAACACTCAGCATGAAGGAATCTGATACAATAGATTCATTCTTCACTCAAGTTATTGGGTTGATAACCCAGATTAGATCTCATGGTGAAATCCTTGAAGAAAGAAGGGTCGTAGAGAAGATCTTGAGATGTTTACCCTCAAGATTTGAAGCTGTTGTAGTAGCAATAGAAGAAACAAAATATCTCTCACAGTTCACGGTAGATGAACTGAGTGCTTCTCTTATGTCTCATGAACACAGACTGAGCAGAGGAACAGATTCCCCTTTTGAGCAAGCATTCAAGACTCAGATGTCTTTCAGCCAAAGAAGAAGCCGAGGCAGAACAAACAACAGAGGTCATGGAAGAAGCCAAAACAGAGGCAGATTTTATCCTGCAAGCACAAGCGGAAGGAGCTGCAATCAGAAACAAGATGAAGGTTCAAGCAAACAGCAAGCTCATGGACAAAGGTATGACAAATCCCAAGTCCAATGTCATTATTGTAAGAAATTTGGGCACTATGCCAATGAATGTAGAAAGAAACAAAATGACATGAATAGTAGGCAGAATGTTAATTTTGCAAATGAAGAGAGTAAGAACTCAAAGAATGTGTTGTTAACATGTAACATTGCACAAGACAAACAAGAAGATGTTTGGTTCTTAGACTCAGGTTGTAGTAGTCACATGACTGGAAATATTGCAATGTTTGCCAATCTGGATGAAGATTTGAAATCTGAGGTAACAACAGGGACTGATAGTAAGATAGCTATCAAGGGTAAGGGCAGCATCAGTATCCGAGCAAGAAATGGAGAGCAGATGTTTGTGCCAGAGGTATACTATGTACCTGGGCTGAAATGTAATCTT
>APFE031020352.1:5167-24772 GCA_000404065.3 Pinus taeda
GGTTGAGCTTCAGGATCTGTGCATCTGTTAGTAGCTTGGCTCCTTGGTTGATCAAATCCATTAGAGACAAGGGGACCAATTTCTTCTGGGTCTTGAACTGCAGCATCTCTCTGATGGCCTCAGGGGTCATGTAGAATACCACTGCACCTGTAGGGTCAAGCACAGCCCTTTGCATGGGGTCATAGCAGACAGCACATAGATGAATCGGGTCAGGGAACTGGTTGACCTGTGGGAGCTTGAATATTGGGAGGAAGGAATCCCAAATGCCTAGTATGTCTGTTCCATCCTTATGTCTAGCCTTAAGCTCATTTAGTAGATGAAGGTGGAACTTGCATTTCGATGAGGAGTCCTCTGAGATTTGGTAGTCTAGGTCTGCCAAATCCTGCCACTCCAGCTCTCTCTGAGGGGCATTTAAGGGAGCAACATTGAGGGCAACTGGTGCAACTGGAGTCTCCATGGTTGTTTGGGTTCTGATTGATAAATAAGCTTCTGTTTCTTGGGCCAGAAGAGCACTGCCTGAGTGAAGAGGAAAATTGAAAATGCAAGGTAACAGGGCAAGTCCACAGCAATTGGAATACTGTTTTGGCTCCTTGAGAAGGCAAGTTATAGTGTTTAACAGACCTTTCTTGGTGATTGAGTGCAGGTTATGGGTTCCAGTTCACGACTGCGCGAATGAAGAAATGCAGGTTTTTACTGAAAATTCAGTCTAAAATGGCTCGGCTAGTGAAATTCGACCGTCAATTTTTCAAGAGGGAGCTGGGTATGAGTAGTTTTCTGGTGAATTTTTAAGCGTTTTCTGTGTTCAAAGTGTTTTTAGCATTTACAGAGAAAAACCAAGTTTCAGAGAGGTTTTCACGGACAAATACCTGATAGATGGATGGCTTGGGTCGGAAAAGCTGGTGGGTAGGCGCGCTGACGATCTCCTGGTTGTTTCGAGCAGGTTGGTAGAATTTTTCGTCGTGAAACGCATGCAGAGAGCGCAGAAATGTTTTTGCAAAAAGTGCAAAAAACGCGTAATTTTTGACAAAATATGGCTTTTTCGGGTCATTGGCACCTTTTTTAAATGATGTCAGCATGACGTCAGCAGGTGGGTCTGGGTTGGATGACGTCAGCATGACGTCATCGGGTGACGTGGTGGCCTATGACCAGTCCACGGGGGCGGTGAGGTGGCGGACAGGTGGACCAGTGGTGGGCGGGGCGCGCAGTCGTGGCGCTGACATAGGCGGTAAGAGGATGCTGACATAGGTAGACAGGTGGCGCGATATCGGGCTACCTCTTATACGACAGGGAATCTGTCAGAGGGGGCTCCGATGGATTCTGGAGGCGATGCGTGGACCCCGCATGACATCAGCGTCTGACAGATATCGGACGATATCTGTCGGACGTCGGGGCCGCTCCAAAATTCACGACGACCGTCAGATTAAAGGAGCTTGATCGGACGGTTATCGGGCCAGGGATCTGCACGGGCGATACGGTCATCGGGCGGGTATTTAAATAATAATTTTCTTGAAACTTGCGCCCGGCGGGACCCTTTGGAATATTTAAAAATTCAATGGTTCTGTAATGTATTTCTTCGTTAAATTACACGCAACCAAAAACTTTGAAAAAAGGCGGAAACTATGGTTTATGAAAGTTTTATTCGCGAAATGGCTTAGGGTACCAAAACTTAGGATAAGAGGGTTTTTGATGAAATTTTTCATATAAACAGCGGAACTGGGTCCCGACCTTAGGATAAGGTGGGGAAAGCGGGTTCTTAGGCATTTTTCACTTTTGAGCGGGTATAAGGGTAAAAAGGGGTTTTTTCTAAGGTTTTTAGGGCAAAATGAAGGATTGAATGGACTAATGAGTTCTGATGGAGACAGAGAGGTAAGGCTTGTGTTCTTGAGCTTAACCAGGTGTTAATCCAATTCCCTAGTAGTGAACCATATGGCTATAGTGCCAAGGAAGGGGTATTTATACATTGATTTAGGATTTATACACCATGGTGTTATAGTAGTAGGGAAAGGGAAACATAGGGAGCTAGATAATAAAGGTTAGAGGTTAATATGGAGGGAGAAGATGAATGAAGAGTGGTATCACTAAGTTTTCTTGAAAACAACTCAGTTTAAAGAGTAGATCAAAATGAAAAGAACTTTACACAAGAAATGTGGCTTCTAAAGGCCATAAGAACCAATATAAAACCTTGAATCTCTCTTATGAACACATCTTGTGAAGGGAGGTTAGTAATGAGTGGTAAATCAGGAAAAAGGGAAGTTAGACATGCTTCCTTATGTTGTTTTCCTTGTATTTGACTGGCAAAGTTTTAGCTTGGAAGTAACACCACTTCTGCAACCCCATTTACCTACCCAACTATTTTGCGTAGCATTTTTTGTTTCTTCTTGGAGGGTGCACTTGGACTTGCAAACCCTTTATGTGCCTTTTCTTTTCCATTGGCTTTTTCCTTTGATTTCCTATCTAGCACTACCCTTATTTCTTACAAGGCCCCAGATTAAGTAGTTGGGAACCTTAGTTTCTCTGCCTAACTACTGATCTGCCAAGATTAAACAGTTTGGACAGATTTCTTTCTCTATTCTACAACAAAAAATTAAAACATGGCATGATCTAAATTAGACTGTTGGACCATCCATCAACACTTTAATAGGCATGAAGGCATGTACACACCTTGCTTTTCCTTGGAAATATGGGACCTTTGAGTCAGCAAAGTAGAGCATATTTAGCATTTGAATTTGCCAATCATGAAATATGAAACCTATTGGTATAGGTATCCAACAGGGTGATTAAAACCATATGTTGTATCAGCCTTCCCTTACCCCTCCAACTCCTCTCTCTCTCTCCCTTCTTACCAACTCCTTATGCTTAGATTTGAGACTATGCTCGACAATCAAGTAAGTTATCCTTTCAAATGATCTAACCTTTATCACCATAGCCCTAGCTCTATTTATGTACCATTCAAGTTAGGGTTGCCAAGTTCCTCCATGGGTTTATTTAGGTAAAAGCAATGATGTTGCCATGCTTTTGAGCTCTTTCCCATTTATCTCCTTCATTAGGATTAGAAATCCCTCTAAGTCTAACTCTAGATGTTTCCTTGCTTTTTTGAGTAGATTTAGGAGGGAATATAGAGATATTTGAGTCAGTTTGCTCCTTTGACCTTTAGATTCTCATTAGGATCCACTAACATTGTCCTGGAACCAACAAGTAGAGTTAGTAGGGTCACTAATGTTCCCTTAGGCTTACAGAGAAGCTTTATAAAGCATGTTGTCAGTGTATAGACAATGTCAGTGTGGAAAAAAGGCTTGTGATTTTGGTTATTGCTTCAGCCATCATGTCTTTTTCCTCTGAGCTGGTGAGGAGGTCATTTTGATGTATAACAAATGCCCCCTAAAGTGTGATATTAGAGGCTACAACGATGGCCGAAATACTTAACTATAATTTTCCTTCTTTGACAAAAAGAGAGAGAGGATCGAAGCTTCGGGCAGTAAGAGAAACTTGATACAACACATATATATATAACAACTAAAATCATGTCCTAAGTTGGGCATTCCTACACTTAGTAGCTATGTTAGAGTGATTTTATCATAAAAGAGATATGACAATGATTTCCGCCGATAAGCACAATGTAGATCCGGTGTCATAAAAGGATCATTCTGATGAGTTGTCTCTAAAAAACAATATACACAACTTGGGATAGGAAACAAGGCTGAGTGATGCAAGCCTCTACCCAAGGTCTTGGTTTATGCTTCACCGAACAACATAGATCAATACATGTGAATATATGCATTGATGTCAAACATGCACGAAATCTTCTGATTACCAGTCAATAATGGAGATCGTTAACAAACGTGAGGAAGGCCACCAATAATGGTGATGGTCTCCAAGATGCACAGTACAATTTAGCAAGTGTGAAAAATGTTTTTGTCATCGAACACCCATAGAATCGCTTAACCAGGAGCCAATAATGAGAAATCCTGATCAAACACAAATTGACCTGCCCCTAATGCATACAAGTACCAAGGCACTGAATGTGTTTTTGGGTTGTCTTCCTAGATAGGGTGTTGAAGTCGATATGAAGATACCTATCAAAAGGTAGGCAATAATGTGTCCTACATCAATCGACACGAAACAGGACAAGAATGATTTGTTTTTTGAGGAATCTTTGAGCATTGGGTCTAAACGACAAAGGACATGATGAAAAGATATGCTTGATGGGTTGATGGAGGAAACAAAAGGTTAACCCTTGAACAATAGAAGGCGCGACAACGGTTTTAACCATGCAACACTAGACTCATGAACACCAAAGACGTTTTAGGATAAAGAGATGAAAGAACATTGGGTTATTTTTTAGGCTAAACTCGTAAGATGGTAGGATTCATATTGAGAGGCCGTCAAAAGGAAGGTTTATCTGAGGGAGTGCCATGATCAAGGAAACGACTACTACCAAACCATGCTTTCTAATACTAAATACAATTGTATTGTCTACTTTCCCTGTCTTATTAGTCCAGTGAGTCTACATGCGTAAACTCATCAATATTTTCATATTTTTAAGAGTCTGAAAAGGACTGCAAAAAGAGCGACTCTATGCCCTATCTGATTAGTTTAATGAGTCCAGATAGGCAAACTCATTGATCTTCTCATGTTTTAAGAGTCTAAAAAGGGTCGTAAAAAGAGTGACTCTATACCT
Source organism: Pinus taeda (assembly GCA_000404065.3). NCBI lineage: Eukaryota > Viridiplantae > Streptophyta > Pinopsida > Pinales > Pinaceae > Pinus > Pinus taeda. The sequence continues at coordinate 9,846 of APFE031020352.1, forward strand.
TGTCTGTTTAATTTAATGAGTCCAGACGAGACAACTTGGTGGTCTTTTCATATTTAGAGAGTCTGAAAAGATCGTAAAGAACGACTCCAGGGTGGTCCCTTTGTCAGTTAATCTATTGAGTCCTGATAAAGAGAAACCTATGCTCAATATATGTTGACCTCATTTTGTTACGAGTACGAGGAGATGGGCTAAACTCGTTTTTTGTTGTGAATTTTTAATGAGTCACGTGATAACAAACTCAATAACTTCATCAAATTTTAACTAGTCAAATGAAGAAAACTCCAGGTATATTTTTTAGTTCAGTGAGCCAGGAAAAAGAGGTAAAAGAACTGCTCATTCCTTCTTTCTAGATTTCACGAGCCTGAAGAAGGGGAAAACTTAGGGATTTTTTTATTTAAGAGTGAGAAATGGTCCCAAAAAAGAAAGTGCTCTGGTTGTTGTTGTAGATTTTTAACGAGCCCAGTGACAAAAACTCGGGATTTTTCAGTTTAACGAGCGAGAAAAGTACCTAAAAGAATGCTCGGGTCATCTTTATAAATTTTTAACAAACCTAAGAAAAAACTCAGGATTTTTTCAGTTTTATGAGTGAGAAACAAGCACCTAAAAAGAATGCTCTAATGATCTTTTCTAGTTTAATGAGCTAGAAAAAGAGCGAAAAAGAGTGGCTCGGACTATCGTTGTATGTGTTTAACGTGTCCAATGATGACAAACTTGGGGATTTTTCATTTCTTGGAGTGAGAAAATATTCCATAAAAGAAAGCGCTCATTTTCAGAATTACATGCAGTGATTTACAATCACACCACCATTACAATATTGGTCATCAAGCAGCTGCTATGCTTGGTGCACGATGGGTGTCTATGGATGGAGGAACCAATACCCATCACTGCCAAATTGATCCATAGGATCACATGGTTTCCCTACACAAGGGAAAATCCAACCATGATGTTTGGTAGAAATGGTGGTGAGCAGGCCCTCGCAGAGGCCATGAAGGAGAAATTCATGTTCGTGAAGAAGTTGCGAGGCTATGCCATCTCGAGTATCTGCGACCCTGCGGTCAAGGTGGAGACGCAGATTTTGGTAGGAAAGGTTATGAGGAAGTGTCACGCAAATGAAGTGTCAGCACCAGTCATCGCTCTTGCAACCCAATGTGCTAAATGAGTCCAATTTAATTAAGCACATTATCTCTATGGTGAGTTCCTTGTAAACTGCTGTGAAGCACAGGAGCTCAGCTAGACCTTCCACTATGCATGGCTCTTGTTGTCCATTATGCTAGTAGCCTGGGAGCTACTGGAAGATGGTCAATTCCCCTCAGTCACGCTAGACCTACCAGAAGCAGTGAATTACGCTTCGTTGTGGGTGACCAAGGATGCTCAACACATCAAGGATAGCAAGATCTTCTAGATCTTAATGGAAATGAACATCCACATGGCTATTAATCGCAAATTGTGATTGTCACCTATTGTGTTCGACAAACTGTAGGGGTATACAAAGTTCAAGGAAGACATTCACCGGGTCTCAATCAGGGCACGAAAGGATCCTAAGCCGACATGGTATTACTTGCTTTACTTGGAAACAGATGACACAATTGTTGCAGTACTTGATCGCTAGCCGACAAAGTGGCGCACTACCTCAGACCTGGTGGTGGGGTTGAGCAAGTTTGTCACACAATGCAAAAAAAAGGAGGCCAAGCTCAAGATGGCACATCTAGATGAGAAGAGGAAGAAGGAGGCTACTAACAAGGCCCAAGGGGAGCACAATGCCACCCAATAGACAGAACAATAGATAGGAAAAATAGAGTGTGCCTTTGACAAAGGCGCGAAGCCGCCTTCACCCGAAACAAAGGAAGAAATGGATGAGCAAACATAATAGCATGGTGCGGACCCAAAAACGATTTCAAAACACATCAAGAATCCAAAGGAAAAAAGAGAAAGTGGGGTTGAGGAAGAAATCCAAGGCCACTAAGGCATTGCTAGACCCAATCACCCTCACAGAGGGCAATTTGCATGACATTGGAGACACGGTGCGGGATGTCACCGCGAAGACACTACAACAGTTTGAGCAGCAATAGCAGCTACTATTGGGGGACATCCAGATAGGTTTGTAGGAGATGCAAACCACACATCATAGGCTAGTACGATGTCCACCAGCCTTGCTATCAGTACTTTAGAAGCTACTGAGATGTTGCATGCAAAGGTCTCCCCCGTGATAGCGCTGCCAAATGGAGCATTGATCACAGAAAAGGAAGCTGACAGGACCATTGTTAGAACCCTCAAGGGAGTGGGGTTGAACTTAGTAATGCTCCCTGGTGAGGCACTCCACCTATTGTATGATGGAGTGATCGCAGAGCCGAGGGTCAACGAACACCGCACTTTGCAGGTGATCAGTGAGAAGAAGATTAACAATGAACATATGGCCCTACAACGAGACTCTGCCATTGCCACCGTGACTAAGGTAACCGATTGAAACAAGCGCATAGTTCAGGTCATGGAGAAGGCATTCCGAATGGTATTGGAGTTGGCCATTCAAGAGGAAGAACCAGTCAAGGTACACATTCACAAGCTTGCTACAAGGGTGCAATGCTCATACAGAGTTGGCTAAGCTTCAGCTAGAGCTAAACCTACAGAATGAAGATTTATAGTTGAAGGCCCAGCCTTCAACTCTGCCAGAGGTAAAGGAGCAACATGAAACCACTATCAAAGAGGTGATAACAGTGGTAGACAATGTAGTAGCAGACTGAACACAAGTTTTTGAACAGTCATTCGAGATCCTGATGAGCCTATAGGAGGACCCTAAAGTACAGTGGCTAGAAACAGAAGCGCGAGAACTGCAGAAACACCATGACAAAGTAAAAGGTACAACACAAACCATCTCTCTCATGCAAAGATTGGCAAAGCTTTAGGAGGCCAAACAATTGAAAGAACAAGAAGATGTAGCGCAACACAAGGAGGCAATACTGAAGGTGTGCTTGAGGCACTGGTTAGATGAGGCTTATTCGGTAACGACCTTTATTCAAGGCAAGTTTTCTCATCTACAAGAAACTCAGTAGAAGCTTCAGGCTGACAATTCAGGATTAGTGGCCAAGCAGTGGGTTGAAGAAGCAAAGCAAGCAACTGCATAGTGCACCACCAAGGTTGTCATCATACAAGTCGATCTGGGAGGTCTTCACACCAAGATCTCCACGCCCGCAGAGTGACTCGAGGGTGAGTCACCATGTTTGTGTTGGGGGCCTGTTGGGAATGAGTTCCCCCAAGGACAATTTTTGTAACAACCTTCAGGGTAAATGTGCATATAAAAAACATAATAGGAAAAAAAATACAATAAAAATATCAGCCATCAAAATCCATATATACATCATTATATTTTCACATGGAAATCAAAAGGAATGAACTATTTTCATTAATAATGCAATGAACCAACCGATGATGGGACTACCACATGCCACCTGAGCATATATTAGCTGAGCCAAGTCTCTCTTCAGCCAATCACCCCCGTGCCATATTCCAAGCATGAATGTGGGACTCATAGAACACATCAAAAAACACCAATCAATGCCAATGCCACCAGATTTCTTCGCCTACACCGTGAGGAATTTGAGTGCCTCCTAGTCTCTTAGGCTTTACTGTGCATCCACAGTCTGATCCAGGGATCACTAGGCCCTACACTGAGACATACTCTATAGGCTTTACCATGCATTCCATCCCGGAATCACTAGGCCCAACAGAGAGAAAATACACCTCTTGGCTTTACCGTATATCCCACAATTCACTTGAAAGGATTCCTAGGTCCACCGAGGAACACAATCTGACTTTACCACAACCCACAGTCTGGTTCAAGGGTTACTAGGCCAGTGGCTTCATGCATCCTTAGTTTGGTTCAGCGACCACTACCACCATGTGTTTTTCAATTTAGAGATCCACCCCACTTAGCTTTAAATCCAATCCATCCATCCCCCCAAAAAACGTATGAGAGAACCCATCTCATCAAAGCTATCAGGAAATGGCAAGGCTATGATGAAAATACTATCACACCTAGCAAAACCCATGCCATGGTAGAAAAGAAATGCATGCAATCCCATGCATGCCAAATCTAGCAAGGAAAATACACATGCAATCCCATGCATGCCAAATCTAGCAAGGAAAATACACGTGCAAGTTGATACCTGCAATGAAGCCTGTTGTAGTCACTTGATCCTACCTTTCCCTACTTGATCCTTACTTCCTCTTGCCTTCTTTGCCTTTCTTGGTCCAATGCCAAAGTACTCCAAGAAAATTCTAAGTAAACAAGAGTATGAGAGAGAGAGAATAATGAGAGAGCTCCAAAACTAAACTGACCAAGTCTTGCCCACTGATCCTCATAGGCCTTTTTATTAATGAGGCCTCTATTTTCTTCATTTTCCATTATTTCCCTTCAATTCCCTCCTCACATGCAAAATGTGACCTTTCACCTTCCTTTTCTCCTAATTCCCATTATTTTCATAAATAAATGTTCCAAAATATCTTGTTGCTTCTTTAATGCCTTAGCCATTGCCTTTGCCAATTTCCTTAGCCATAAACAACCAAATGAACACCTCGTAGGATATCTTGCCCAACATTCATCTTGGAATACGTGTCCCATCATCCATGTTATTTATATATTTTTACATGGAATTTTCACAAAGGTTGTTACAGAACCCTTCCCCTTGGGGGAACATTGTCTTCGGTGTTCAATGACACCTATAACCAAAAGACCATTGAAAACAAAACATACTGCCATGTAGATTTATAACAAATCTCGTTGTAGTATTTATAATGAAAAAAATGCTCAAAATCAAAACATCATAACAACATGACAACATACCGCATAATGGAGCTTTATAACATAGCTCATTACAGTATTTACAATAACCACATATAGACATATTCACATATGCAAATTTTCTCAACCAACAAATAAAATAATATGAATCCGCAACAAGGGAATCTAGAGGCTCACACCTCCAACCTCAAAATAATACTAGGATCCACCTCCCTCCCAAGAAGTCTAGAATCCACTGCAAATTCAAATTTGCATCCAATGTCTAATGCTATAATCCCGGGCCACTTGTCCTCTCAGCGAACAGTTACCAGCTCATTGTTCGAGGGCACACTCCCCAATTTGCATTTGATTCCATCTGGCAATGCTAATGACCAAAACAAATCCATCTAGGACCTTCCCTTCTCTGCTACAGAGTCCCTTAGGAATTCGGTCACCCTTCCATGCAATCACTCACCTTCCAAGTTCTGTTGGCACCCCCATCTCAGGCAGTCCATCCCTTGGCAAGGCTTCCTCCCATCATAAGATTCAAAGACCAAGGCATATATCTACCTCAAAACTACCAGACCAGTCATAGCATGCTCATGGCAATCAATTGACACTATTGGGTACCAGTGTCCCACAACAGCCCTGGTCTTGACCTACTTTTCCAACACACTACTACATGTTTCAATTCCTTTGTTGCTACTGCTAATTCTTGCAGTCAATTTCAACCGCTCAATTGAGCATGTTCATGCTTCCTATGCCAAGAACATAACTTCCATTAGATTCAAAATAAAGTGAAATAAATTCAAATCACACCTCATTGGTAGTTTGCCAATAAGGTACACTTGGAATCTTGTTCGCTTCCTGTCATAAGAAGTCAAACTAGCATCTTGACCAAATCAACATATATAAAGGTATCACATCAGGTTAGCTCAAACACAACCATCATATTCATAAATCACATGTAACCATCATAAACCAGAATCATAGATCATAAACCAGAATCATAGATCATAAATCAGAATCATAATTCACATGCATACTAAAACTGAAATACAATACTGATACTTATCCTTCATCGATCCTTACTTCTACCTTGGTTCTTTATGTAACACACTAGATTGGTTTCCACACCCGACAAACATCCAGTGCCTTCTCCTCAACCATGTGCACATACGCGTAGTGTGCATCACACACATATGACCACATACGACGTGCAACTCCATGCAACACATGCATCTACACCTGACATACAACACATACACCTACACCCAGTGTACGACACAACTCAATACATATGCCTACATAGATTACTACACAACGAGTACACACATTGCAATACCATGACTACATGATGCATAATACCACATGCCCATAATACAACATCAATGATATGCACATAATACCACACGTACACTAGTACCATATGTACAACATGTACATAGTACCACTTATACACTGCACCACATGCACAACATGTTCACAACATCACATGTACATGGCACCACCTACACAATGTGTACATAATGCCACATGTACACTACACCATTGTACAATGTGTACACAATACCACATGTACACAGTACCACACGCACGATGTGTACGTGACACCATATGTACATAGCATCACATGCATGACATGTACATAGCACCGCATGCTCGTAACACCTTATGTAAAACATGTACACAACACCACATGCTCATAACACCACTTTTACAATCATGCACACAACACCATATTACATAGCATCATATGTACAACATGCACGCAACACCACATGTACATAGCACTGCATATACAACATGTACATAACATCATCCATACATATCACTGCATATCCAACATGCACAGAGCACCATATGCACACACACTTCATATACATGATGAAGACAGTACAATATGTATACATCACCCCTTATGCACTATTCACACAACCCTATTTGTACCATCCTATATATCACATTGCATGAATAACATGTACACATGCTATGTATACACAACACCACAAGGGCACACATCATAGATGCAACATGTACAACATATAGAATGTATGCGCAAAAATAGTACAACACATCCAAAACCACACTGTCCTTACCAATAAGCCTTGCTTCCAGTATCTCATCTATGCTTATCCTAGCATGTTGCAAACCACACTGCTTTCACTATGTTGGTGTATCCTTTAGTGTTACCTGTCATAACATAAACATAGGCATAATATAAGTATACAATATCAATTCATATCCACATGATGACGACCTTGTATATTTTCGTGACTACTCTTTCCAATTGATTCTATTAAGTTCCTATACCAATAGGTTTCATCTTTCATGATTAACAGTGGAAGGGCTAAATATGTTCATCATTGCAGGCTGCGAAGGTTCCATATTTTGTATACATGCTACAAAAATTAAAAAATCTAAAGAGGGTATGCCTTAAAAGAATAATCAAAAGGAAAGAAAATCAAGTGGTCAAGAGAAAAGTGAAAATGAACCCCAAATTAAAGACCAGGAAAGTGGCCAGTCAAAATGCCACTACTATCTTTTGAGCAGTATCATGTTCTGCAAATACTGCTGCTAATCACACTTGATGGATGGCCCAACAATCTAAACTGGACCATGAGATGGTTAAATTGCTTGCTGCAGAATAGAGAATGTTCCCTGACCAAACAGCTCAAGCTTGGCAGATGACTAGCTAGGTAGAGAAATAAAGGTGCCCAACTACTTAATCTGGGGCCTTGGAAGAAATAAGGGTAGGTTTTAGATAGGAGGGCAGTCAAAAGAAAATGAGGACAATCAGGGTCTGCTAATTCAAGTGCACCCACTTCAATGAAGAAAAAATGTTAGGATTACTAGGATGGGTAAGTAGTGCAAGGTTGCAGAAATGGAGAGCCATCACCAATTGGCTTATCAAGTGCAAAAACTTATGCCACTCAGGGTATTGGCATCAAAAGCAAAGAGTGGAGGACAAGCATTGGAAGCATGTCTAATTTCCCCTATTTTGCCCCAAAACTTCATTTTACTAACACCCCCCAGGACCTTGAGATCTGCTCAGGTGTCCAGTTCCACTTCATTGCATCACAAACTACTTGGTCAAGCCATGAAGTGAAAACATGAAAATAAGCCACATTTTTTGTGTAAAACATCTTTTTCATCATTTCATTTATCCTCAAAATCCTAAGTTTAGTTTTACCTATTAGAATTTGGCTTTACCCCTTCATTCACCTCACAAAACCATATTAACCACTAATATATTATTTAGCTCCCTAACTTCCCCCTTTTTCCCTAATTCTATTAGAATCTATGAAAATTTCCCAAAAAATATCTATAAATACCCTCCCCCTAGCACTATAGCTATATGTCCCTGCCTTGGGAAATATTAACCCATCAAGGGTTAGTATTAACCCTCAATCATCCTAAAACTATGGGTTTTGGAAAAAAAAAAACTATAGTTAAAAGTCAAAAAATCAAAATCCCCGCCCTTGCTAGAACCCTTTACCCCTTTCCGCTCTCTAAATTGTGTTTGTAATGTTTTTTTTATTATTATTAAAGCATTAATAAATGAAAAAACCCAAAACCTAATGTTCGTAACCCACCCCTCGCCCAATTTATTTTTTAAACTATTAAATTATCGGGCGGGTCCCCTTGTGTTAACACGCCGTCACCTCACAATCGCTGCCCACCGCATGATCTGCCGCCCCGCCCATCCAACGGTGGGTGGTCAATTCTGTATGCAACCCGCCCGACCTTTTGCGTCCGCGGGATCGGCGGTATTGCTGCCATACCCCTGCCACGCGTCAGGCGCCCCCGCTGTTCGCTGCCCCCCCCCCCCTCCAAACCGCTTACCGCCTTAGGCCCCTCCCGGGAGACCGCTTACCACCTTCCCCCCTGCGCTGACGTCACACCCCCGTCAGCATGACGTCACCCCTCCTTGCTGCCACCAAGCATCCATGTCGCACCTGGCCACCGTGTCACCCTGTCCACCCTGCCACCGTGTCACTGCCACCTAGGCACCCACGTCAGCTGCCACATCACCCATCCGTACCCGGGCCCATGATGACGTCAGCATGACATCATCACAAAAAGGCGCCAATATGCCAAAAATGCATAAAAAGGCGAGAATTAACCGTTATTTCGCATTGTTTTTTACAACTTCTGGAGCTCCTCTGCATGCGAAATTCAACCTACAACAGTCAAAAATCAAAAGCTACCCGCAAAATTCGTTGTCGCCTCCATTATCAACCCAAGTACCTGCAATTCCTCCAATTCGACCAGTGCAAATGCCTCCTATGCCATTAAAACCAGGTATTTGCCGCAGGCATCCTCTTTTACCCATTGTTCTCCTTTGCAATCCTACTTTCCTGCATAAAGAACTCATTCAAAAGACCCACATTGTTAAATTCACCACTGAAATCTACTTAAAAAGCCACTGAAACCCCTGCGCGACAAAAATCTCGAAGAAACCCGTGCCCCTCTGTAAAATTCACCATTTTTCACAAAAAGCAATTAAGAAAGCCGAGCTACCGGCTAGAAAACTAAATTAACAGTTCCCTCACCCCTGCTAAAGGAATTCTCTGCAAGTAACCAGCTAATTAGCTCAAACACACTCTAGTTCTTCAAAACAGAGTGCCCCAAAGATTCATTAAGCCTGTAACAGTCTCCTTGCACTGCCAAACTGCTCACTGCAAACAGAGATCAGTAAGCATTCCTCAGCATTCACATCAAGCTTGAAATACAGTAGGCATCCAGCTAAAATCCAGACAATGGCCACTCCAGCTACTCTGGATGTAATTCCTTTAAATCCACCTAACAGAGAACTAGAAGCTATGCCACTGGTGGACAGTGATGCCCTCATTACAGACTTTGTGGCAGAGAGAAGCCACTTGCAAACATATTTCCAGCTAAGAAACAGTCACTTGGACAACAGTGACCTGTATGGCATCTGGGAATCCAATCTTCCCACCTACTTCCTGCCTTATGTGAACATTTTCCCTGAAGTCATCCACCTTTGTGCAGAAAACTATGACCAGAAACTCAAAGCTGTGAAGTCTCCATCTGGGAGCATCCTCTTTTATATAACTCCAAATTCCATCAACCAGATGTTGAACTACAAGCAGACCCAGCTGCTATATCCCTTCTCCATGAACTACTTGCTAGATGAGGGCTCCAAGCTCTCTAGCACAGACATTGCTGCCATAGCCAGGAAACTCATGAAGGCAGACTACCAACCTTCTAGGCCACCTCCTTTTTCTTATGCAGATTTCAATGAGGTTGGCAAGCTGCTGGTAGATATGCTGACCTCTGTGTTGGGGTTCACTACAAGTAAACATGTTGATCTAACTATGTTGGTCATGCTCTCTGCATACAGCCTTGTGAAGCCCCCTGCTATGAAGTACAATTATGCCAAATACATTGCCAATAAGATACATGATCAATTGACAAGACTGAAGAGGGAGGCAATATTCAAATATTCCTCATACATCTATCACCTGTTCTTGTACTACCAAATAGATTGCTTCCAGTGCTCAATCAAGAAGCTAGACTCACAGGGTGAGAGGAGGTCTGTTATCTTCTGGTCTTTAGTCTTCCACCAAGTCCAAAATTCCCCCTACTCATACTGTGAATTCATTGATCAGTTTGTGTATCCAGTCACATGCCTCTTAAAGAGGACCCCTCCTCTCAGATTGTCCAAGGATATGCAGAAAATCTTGTAGCTATCCAGGAGTTACAAGATAGGTGATTGGTACTTGTACCAAAATCACACAGTCATCATAATTTATGGTTGTGAGCTCTGTCCCTACAGGCTCCCAAAATATGTGCCCATGAGGCTATTTGCCATGGAATACTACAGATAGCTTATAAACTCTGATCTGACACACTTTCACAGTGCCAATAAGAAAGCCAACCTAAAGTTCAGAGACCACCTAGGCCCATTTGTCATGAACAAGAAAGATGGTTGGCAAGAAGCTGATCAAATACTAGGGCAACAGCTCAAACTCAAACGAAGCTTCTGGTGGGTCCCTTATGACCCTGAAGGTTTCATCAGTTCCAGGAGGGTCAGATATAGGCTGCTAGCATATAAGCATTTCCCATACCCACAAATACAACACTTTGCCAACCAAGATGAATGGGTACCTGACTCAATAGTAGAGGAATTGACTCAGGGAGAAAAAATGGAGCAGACTGTAAAGGACTTGGAAAAAACTCTTGACTTGGATTCTTGTCAACAGGTCTTGTTCAAACAACCAGTCCAAGCAGGAGAAGGCACTTCTACTGCTCCAGCTGTACAGGACACCCAGCAAGGTCACACCTCCAACAGGGTCATCACAGCAACCAGAGGCCAAGAGGCCGAGAATAGACGCTGAAACAGAAGAAGGAGACATAAGTGAAGAACGGGCAGAAAGCCACAGTAGAGAAAGGCAAACAAGCCAACAGACTGCGACTAGCTCATTTCAGCTAGAACAAGCCCAACAACATACCACAGAGGTGTCCTCCTCAAGACAACAGGGCAAGAAACCAGCTGCAGTCAAAGAAGGCTTCATAGAGATCAAGGCACAGAATGAATTGGTGAGAATACAACTCTATGAGCAATTCTTGAAGACAACTCCAGCCAAAAAACAAAGGTTGATGGCTGCATTTGATCTGAAGGAAGAAAAGATGATCTTCACCCATCTGAAGCCTAAAGTCGCACATCCAAAGACCCCAGCACATTACTACAGAACAAACCTGGAGGTCTTTTGGAAAGACATACACCCCATGGATCAGATTGAGCTACACAAACAGACTAGGGAAATGGTGTATGCAACACTTGCTGACAGGGCAATGCTAGCCCATCAGCTAAAGGAAGCCTTGAAGAACACAAACAGGCAGCTTGATTTTGAAAGGTTGTCTTCCTCTGCAAAGGACAATAGAATAAAGACTCCGGAGGACATAATAGTTGATTTGGGACGTGACCCAAAGGATCCAAAGGGTGTTATAACCCTTATGAAGAAGAAAGAGGATGACATTGCTGCACTAAGAAGGCAGGCAAAATTGCCTCCTACCATTCACCCTCAAACAGCAGAACTTGCACAAGAAAAAGCAAGTAGATGATTTATGGAGCTGCTTCTGTAATGAACCAAAGAATATTACAAATGGAGGCAGAATTAGAGAAAAGCACTGCAGGACAAGCAAGGGGAATCAACTCTCAGCCCCTCAAACATCAACAAATCTTGGACCTGCCCCTCCCACACAAGCAGCAGCAGCCCCTCCTGCTATTCCAGCACCTACCACAGCTACATCAGCAACAGGAGCAATAGCAAAAGCAACAACAGCAGAAGAATCCAGCATGGGCATGGAGGAGTTGATGAAAGCTGTTAAAGAGCTTGAAACTCAGGTAACTGAAATAAATGCTGCCAAGGAAAAACTGGCCAAGCTGGAGACCAGTTATGATAAATAAAAAATGTCAGTAGCAGAGAAACAAAGAGAAATAAAGGCCTTAGAGGCCAAAGTAAAAAATATGGAAAGTGAATTGCTGCTAGGTAAAACCCTAGCAGAAATAAAGAAGATTATTCGGGCCAAAATTGGCCAATCTATACAAGACCAATGGAGGTCCATTCACGCAATTTTTGAGCAGGTTGAGCTGATAGATGTGGCTCATGTGGAAATACAGAGAGCCAGGACGGCCCTGGGAATAATACTCAAGCAGGCTACTAGAATGATTCATTTCCTCAATAACCGCACTAGAGAGGAACTAGCTGCTCTAGAAATAAGCAGAAGAACAGATACAATCCTGACAGCCAAAAAGGTACTGACCTTGAGGAATTTTACTCAAACTTTGGAGAGGAAATGTCAGGAGATGAAGGCAGAGATAGATGAATTTAGAGCAAAAATGACTATACTACAGGACAAAGGACTGCCAAACCTAGTGACTGGCGCAGGACAGCTGCTGTCATATAATCAGTATATGACAAGGATCAACAATTATGCTGAAAACTAGATAACAACATCTAGCAGCTCCATAGAAGAAGCAGGGCCTCCCTCTGGGCAGTCTCTCTATGACAAGCTAGAAAATCTGTTCTTTATTGAACATGAAATAAATCATCTGTTCGAAGTCCCGCAAAACTTTTACAGACATACAGAGGCAGATGAAACACTAGTAAAAATGAGGAGGCATCAGCTACCACTAGCTGATTGGTGGCAAGAAATGCTGGAGATTTTGCCCAGATAATTCCACTTTGCTTTTGCCTTTTTAAGAAAAATCAAAGTTTTCAAGTCACGGTACAGGTCAGCAGACAGGTCAGCAGGAAGATCAACACACAGGTACAGTAAGCAGCCGTACAGGTGACTTAGCAATGCACCCAGACAGCAGGCTCAATTAACGCAGAGTTAAAGGCACAACTACAGCCCACTTTCCATAGCCATAAAGTCAAAAGCTATCTGACAGAAAGATAGCAGCTATCTCAGCATTAAATGCTATAATTATGTTTTCATTTTCTTTTTGTAAGAGAGTTGGTGGTGCAATTTATTGCACAATAACTCTCTACTGAGATATTTTTTACCCTATTTTGTATATATGTCCCCTCAGATAACGCATTGAGGGTCGGTGGTAGTGTAATTCTTTCTGAAGAGCTCTATTGTATTCTGGAGACATTTTTTGATAATACAAATTGCTGGTGGAGATTTCTGGTTCTTAAGCTATCTGAAGATGGAAATGAATGGCTCTGTCTAGTTGCAGAATTCTTGTGTCATTTGTTGAAGCAATAAGTTTCTCTGAACTGTGTATGTGTATTCTGTGTATTCCATAATTCTTATGTTTCCATAATCTTATTAAGCAGAGAAAAGTAATAGCCTAGGATTTGTTTCAAACACCCTATGCTCAATCTCTATTTCTAAATATCTTTTCTTCTAGATTGGCCATAGATATGAATTCTTAATTGCTCATGTCTGAACTAATCCTGTCATGGTGAATATTGTTTAAGAATTCTTATCTACTCTTAAGCAATACCTTCATGTTTCTTTATTAGCATAGTGAAAGATTCTTAATTTCCTTTCACTCACTAATTCCATAATTTCATCAAAAAATCTGGTAAATTGTTTCACATATGCCTAACTTGCTCTGTAGCAACACTCTGTCTTCATAAATCCACTTTTAGTAGCACAAGTACCTCAACTCCATTGCCCAATGGAATAAACTGTCCTATGATCTGTATCTCAGTTCTATCTGAATCACCAACCCACCAAATTCAAACAAAACAGTACACCATAACTAGCCTAAAAACATTCATCAATAAAGCTAAACTATAAAGAGAGAGCCCTCTCTGGTTGTAGGTGGGCTAGGACCTGTAGCTAAAAGATTGGTTAGTGGTTACCTCAGAGGTATTCCCTTTAGGAAGCAGGGAACAACCTGAGTGATAACATCAATGGTGACTCGACTGGGGACTTATGTCAAAATGCCAGGTGAAAGGAAATAAGCTTCCTGTTTAAAAAGTCCTATCACAGGATACTAAGGAAAAAAAACTCAGAAGCTGGCTCCAAAAAAGAAATCTCGTTATACTAGGTCCAATCCTGGCCCTAATCCCCCAACTATCTTTGAAAACCCCAATTTAATCCCCAAAATCTTAAAGAAGCAAGAGCAGCTAGGGGAGCTCTCAGATTCAGATATTGAGCCAAATCAGCAGAGCTATATTCCGACTCCTGTCAAAGCATCAGTTCACCCTCACACTACCCCTGCTTATCCTAGTTCTTCATCTACTTCCCAAGGTAGTTTCCCCACTCCCCCATCCCAAACACACCTTACTGCTGTTATCCCTATTGTTCCAGCTGTTCCACTCCTTCTTGCTACCCCTTTTATTCTTGCAAATATGGCTAGATATGCTCCTTTAGTCCTGCCTACAAAGCCAGGGGCAATGCCCCAAGACTATCAAGGAAAAATCACTTACTTTGATGGAACTAGCACTTATACTGCCCAGCAACACACTAAGAGGATGCGGGACTATTTTGAGAACTATGAGATAGATGATGAATATGTAAGAATGAAAATTTTTCCACAAAGTTTGACAAGGGATGTAAGGAATTGGTTCAGGTCTCTGGCTGCAAACTCTATAGTCAATCCTGATGCCTTATACCTAAGTTTTTTAAACAGGTGGGAAAAGAAGAAAGACCCCCTTCACAT
>APFE031020352.1:29486-42108 GCA_000404065.3 Pinus taeda
TTCTAGAACCTTACCTCCTGATAAGAAATCAGAATATATCAAACTGTTCAAAGAGTTTTAGGATGTGTTTGCCTGGGGCTATGAGGACCTTAAGTCCTGTGATACTACAGTTATCCAACACAGAATACCCCTGAAAGAAAACCAAAAACCCTTTAAACAGAAACTGAGAAGAGTCAATCCAGTACTTCTTCCCCTAATAGAAAAAGAAGTAAAACGAATGTATGAAGATGGGATAATTGCTCCCATAAGGTTCTCTGAATGGATTTCCAACCTTGTACCTACAAGAAAGAAAACTGGGGAGATAAGACTTTGTGTGGATCTGAGAAATTTAAACAAAGTCTCTCTCAAAGACCACTACCCCTTGCCAAAAATGGATCACAGCTTACAAAGGGTAGTGGGGGCTTCAAGGATCTCATTACTGGATGGCTTCTCAGGATTCAATCAAATCTTAGTCCACCCAGATGACCAAGATAAAATTGCCTTCACCACACCTTGGGGAACTTTCAAATATGTCAGAATGCCTTTTGGACTCAAGAATGCTGGAGCCACATTTCAAAGGGCAATGGATATAGTCTTTGCCAAAGAAATCCATGATTTCTTAGTGATATACCTTGATGATCTAACAACCTTCTCAAAATCAGACCAGGATCATTTAAAACACCTTAGACAAGTGTTCTTAATTTGCAGAAAGTATGGCATTTCTTTGAACCCAAAGAAATCACTATTTGGCCTGGAAGAAGGTAAACTCCTTGGTCATTTAATTTCAAAAGATGGCATAAGAATTGACCCTGATAGGATTCAAGCTATTCTGCAAGTCCCCCATCCAAGAAACATCAAGGAATTACAAGCCTTTTTGGGGAAGACTAATTTCCTAAGAAGATTTATTCCTAACTTAGCTGAGCTGATAAGATTGTTGAACAATATGCTCAAGAAAGATACCAAGGTCAAATGGACAATTGAGGCTAAACAATCTTTTGAAGAAATCAAGATAGCCCTGACAAAAACACTTGTGCTTACAAGCCCTAGTTTTGATAGAGACTTTATAATCTTCTCCTTTGCCTCTGAAAATACAATTGCTGTTGTCCTACTACAAAAGGATGACTTGGGATGTGAAAAACCTATTGCCTTTTTAAGTAGATCCCTTAGGGATGCCCCACTCAAGTACAAAATCATGGAAAAACAAGCATATTCCGTGGTAAAAGCCATAAAGGATTTCAGAGTTTACATCCTATACTCTCACATAATTGCATATGTGCCCAATGCAGTAGTCAAAGATATCTTAACTCAAGAGGGAATGGAAGGCAAGAGGGGCAAATGGATTGCCAATATTCTAGAATATGATATAGAAATAAAACCAACAAAACTTATAAAAGGACAATGGCTAGCTAAAATAATGACTGAGACTAACTTTCAAGCCCTTGACATCAATGAACTGGATAACGAACAGGAGATGGCGACTCCACAGATCAATCAAGCCTTTCTACAATCACCTTGGCATGCTGACATATGTTTTGTATTATTAAACCTGCAAGCTCCTCCAGGGTTATCCAGAACCAAGAACAGATTTCTAAAATTAAAGGCTGCAAAATTTTGTATCATAGACAATGTTTTATTTTGGAAAAATCATGAAGGTGTCCTGCTCAACTGCCTGACTTCAGATGAAGCTGATAAGGTCCTTAGAGAATTTCATGCAGGAGACTGTGGAGGGCACTTATATTGGAAATCCACAGCTGATAAAATCTTGAGGGCTGGATTCTATTGGCCCTCCCTGTTTACTGATTCAAAAAAGTTTGTAATGTCATGTCATAAATGTCAGATCTTTGAAGGGAAGAAAAAGTTACTCCCCTTGCCCCTCAGGCCCATTTCAAATGAAAAACCATTTCAACAATGGGGCTTAGACTTCATTGGGGAAATTCACCCTTCATCCTCAGGCCAACAAAGATGGATCCTGACAGCTACTGATTACTTCACCAAGTGGATAGAGGCCATACCTTGTAGACAAGAAAATGATTCAATTATCATACAATTCCTAGAAACCAATATCTTGTCTAGATTTGGCTGCCCAGAGAAAATCATAACAGATAATGCAGCTGCCTTTAAATCCAAGAAAATGATTAGCTTCTGTCACAAATATCATATCACCCTAGGTCACTCAACAACCTATTACTCTCAAGGCAATGGCCTAGCTGAGTCCTCCAATAAAAGCCTAATCAACATCATTAAAAAGGTCTTGGAGGAGAACAAAAAGAATTGGCATAAAACGCTGGTAAATGCACTATGGGCAGATAGGTTGACCACAAAAAGATCTATTGGTACTAGCCCATATGAGTTGGTATATGGCCTGGAAGCTGTGTTCCCATCATCCCTTGGGATCCCTGTGATCAAATTGCTGCAGGAAATATAGGCTGAACCCAATGATATCCATAGAAGGATCAATCAAACAATTCACTTACAATAAACAAGGGAAGAAGTGTATCATAGAACCCAGGCTCTACAGGAAAAGCTTAAAAAGGTGTTTGACAAAAGAACAAAGGCTGAGGACTTTTTCATAGGCAACAAAGTATTGAAATGGGACTCTAGAAGGGAAGACAAAAGAAAGCATGGCAAATTTGACTTTCTGTGCAAAGGGCCATTTGTAATTCAAGTTGTACAAGGTAACAATACCTTCTTTCTCAAGAGTCTAGATGAGTCAAACAATGATGAAGGCCCAGTGAACGGGAGAATGCTCAAGCACTACTATGATCCATGAGCATAGGGTAGCCCCATATTGTACATAAATGTCTATATTTTCAAGCATTTTTCCTTTTTACAGTAGATATATTGAAGAGCAACTACAACAGATTTTGAAGAATGATCAGCAAAACCATATCAAAAAAGACATAGATACTTGAAAAAGCCCAATAAACAGAATTGAGCAAGGTATTCAGAGCAGAAAACCAATGATAGGTAGCGATACATGTTAGCAAGTCATGAAATGCTAAATCCTTTCACAAATGAGGTCATGAGACACTGCATACCAACTCATTGGTTGCAAATCAAAGGTGGCACTACTAGAGCAAATTCACTACAGTGAGAAAAAGAAAATAAGGCCATCTGACCTACTGTTCTTGGCTTTCCTTCAGGAAGAGCCATCCCCAAGTGGAGCCACTATTAGGTTCCTATACCAATAGGTTTCATCTTTCATGATGGACAGTGGAAGGGCTAAATATGTTCATCATTGCAGGCTGCAAAGGTTCCATATTTTGTATACATGCTATGAAAATTAAAAAATGAAAAGAGGGTATGCCTTAAAAAAATATTCAAAAGGCAAGAAAATCAAAATGGTCAAAGAGAAAAGTAAAAATGAACCCCAAACCAAAGACCAGGAAAGTGGCCAGTCAAAATGCCACTACTATCTTTTGGGTAGTATCATGCTCTGCAAATACTGCTGCTAATCATACTTGATGGGTGGCCCAATAGTCTAAACTGGACCATGCCATGTTTAAATTGCTTGCTGCAGAATAGAGAAAGTTCCCTGTCCAAACAACTCAAGCTTGGCAGATGACTAGCTAGGTAGAGAAATGAAGGTTCCCAACTGCTTAATCTGGGTCCTTGGAAGAAATAAGGGTACAATTTAGATAGGAGGGCAGCCACAAGAAAAAGAGGACAATCAGGGTCTGCTAATTCAAGTGCACCCACTTTAAATGAAGAAAAAATGTTAGGATTACTAGGATGGGTAAGTAGTGCAAGGTTGCAGAGATGGAGGGCCATCACCAATTGGCTTATTAAGTGCAAAGACTTATGCCACTCAGGGTACTGGCATCAGAAGCAGAGAGTGGAGGACAAGCATTGGAAGCATGTCTAATTTCCCCATTTTCCCCCAAACATCATTTACTAACACCCCCAAGGGCCTTGAGATCTGCTCAAATGTCCAGTTCCATTTCACTTCATGGCAAGCTACTGGGTCAAACCATGAAGTTTAAACATGAAAAGAAGCCACATTTTTGTGTAAAGAATCTTTCTTATCATTTCATTTATTCTCAAATTCTAAGTTTTATCCCTTAGAACTCAGTCTTTACCCCTTCACTCACCTCACAAAGCCATATTAACCACTAATGTACTATCTAGCTCCCTAGCTCCACCCTTCCCTAATTCTATTTAGAATCTATGAAAAATTTCCCAAAAAATATGTATAAATACCCTCCCCCTAGCATTATAGCTATATAACCCCTCCTTGGGGAAATATTAACCTATCTGGGGTTGGTATTAACCCCTTTGTCCCTAGACTATGGATTTTTCCAAGAAACTATGGTTAAAATGTCAAAAATCCTAAACCCCACCCTCATTAAACCCATTTTCCCCTTTTTCCGCCCAAAACCCACTTTATTATAAAGTTTTTTAATAAAATGTGCGCCTAACCCACAAAATCCATAACCTAAAGTTTTCTACCCTCCTTGCGCGCAATTTATTTAAACCCATTAAAATAATGGGCGGGTCCACTTTGCATTAACGCGGCGTCATATCATATTCGCCGCCTGCCGCACGATCATCCGCCCCGCCCATCCAACAGTGGGCAGTAAATCTTATGAACAAGCCGCCCGACCTTTTGCGTCCGGGGGATTGGTGGTATTGCTGCCGTACCCCCGCCAAGCGTCGGCCTCCCGCAATGTTCGCTGCCCCCCCTCAAAACCATTTACCGCCCTCAGGCCTTCCAGGGAAACCACTTACCGCCTCCTCCCCGCGCTGATGTCATGCCCCTGTCAGCGTGACGTCACCCCTCCTTTGCCGCCACCATGCCTCCCCGTCGCATCCATGTCACCCATCAGCCTGTCCACCTTGCCACTGTGTCACTGCCACCTGGGCACCCACGTCAGCTGCCACGTCACCCTTCCGTACCTGGGGCCATGATGACGTCAGCATGACGTCATCACCAAAAAGGTGCCAATATGCCAAAAATGCATAAAAAGACGAGAATTAGCCGTTATTGGTCATTGTTGTTCATAGTTTCCGGAGCTCCTCTGCATGAGAAATTGACGTGCAACGGTCAAAACGCCAAATTAACCCGCCAAATTTGTTGCCGCCTCCATTTTCAACCCGAGCACCTGCAATTCGTCTGGTTCAAACGCCTCCTACGCCATAAAAACCAGGTATTTTCCGCAGGCGACCTTCTTTACCCACTGTTCTCCTTTGCTCTCCTGATTTCCTGCATAAGAACTCTGTTAAAAGCTCCCCATTGATAAATTGACCACTGAAAATTACTGGAGAAGCTAGTTAAACCCCTACGTGACAAAAACTCTTGAAGAAACCCGTGCCCCTCTGTAAAATTCACCACAAAATCAATTGAAGGAGTCGAGCTACCGGCTAGAAAACTAATTCAGCAGTTCCCTCAGCCCTGCTAATAGAAATTTCCTGCAGACAACCAGCTAATTAGCTCAACACACTCTGGTTCTTCAAAACAGAGTGCCCCACAGTTTATTAAAACCTGCAAGAACCTCCTTACACTGCCAAGCTGCTCACTGCCAAACAGAAGTTGGCCAACATTCCTCAGCACTTGTACCAAACTTAAAAATCCAGTAAAACATCCAATTAAAATTAGACATGGCTACTCCAGCTGCCCTGGATGTAGCTCCTGTGAATCCACCTAGCAAAGAACTGGAAGCTATGCCACTGGTGGACAGTGATTTCCTCATTACATACTTTGTGGCATAGAGGAATCACTTACAAACTTACTGCCAGCTAAGGAACAGTCACTTGGACAACAGTGAACTGTATGGCATCTGGGAATCCAATCTGCCCACCTACTTCCTGCCTTCTGTGAACATTTTCCCTGAAGTCATCCACCTCTGTGTAGAAAACTATGACCAGAAACTCAGAGCTGTGAAGTCTCCATCTGGGAGCATCCTCTTTTATATAACACTAGATTCCATCAACCAAATGATGAACTACAAGCAGACCCAGCTGCTACACCCCTTCTCCATCAAGTACTTGCTAGATGAGGGCTCCAAGCTCTCTAGCTCAGACATTTCTGTAATTGCCAGGAAATTCATGAAGGAAGACTGCCAACCTTCTGGGCCACCTCCTTTTTCTTATGCATATTTCAATGAGGTAGGCAAGCTGCTGGTGAATATGCTAACCTATGTGCTCAGGTTCACTACAAATGAACATGTTGATGAAACTGTGTTGGTCATGCTGTCTGTATATAGCCTTGAGAAGCCCCCTGCTATGAAGTACAATTATGCCAAATACATTGCCAATAAGATCCATGACCAATTGTCAAGATTGAATAGGGAGGCAATATTTAAGTATTCTTCATACATCTATCACCTATTCGTGTACTATCAAACAGATTGCTTCCAGTGCCCAATCAAGAAGCTAGACTCACAGGGTGAGAGGAGGTCTGTTATTTTCTGGTCTTCAGTCTTCCACCAAGTCCAGAATTCCCCCTACTCATACTGTGAATTTATTGATCAGTTTGTATATCCAATCACATGCCTGTTGTTTAGTCAATTTAGTGTTATCTAAATTGCTAGTATTAATTGTCAACCCGGGGCTCGTAAACTGATGAAGTGAGGGTGTACTATATGTACTTAAGTAACTTTCTTAGAGCTTTTGTTGTTTAGGGGTGTTGTTTATGATTAACTTATCTTCCTAAAATGGAATGATGATTATAGACAAAGGAGTGCAAGTGTGTGAAAGGTGATCTCTATATGAGTGAAAGTGTGTGTGATGGTGATTTCTAATTGCTTGCTGAATTTGTAAGAGAAAAGAACTTGAAAGAAATGAATAAATCAAAATGACTTGAAAGTAAATGACCACAATCCAATGGCATTAGTCTCTACCCATACTGCTGCAAATAAAAGAAATAAGAAAATCACTTCAAGGATTGTTGTTAGTGATGATCTCCTTCTAACTCCCTGCTTCTACCGCATAGTATTGCATAAAACACGATTAGAAGGTAGCTGAAGACAAATCCAAGAATTGATAAAAACTCTAATCTACTCTATTTGACGAATTGTAACACTACTAAGCCTTTTCCAACATACTGCTTTCTACATATGTGATTATGTGTAACAAGTGGAAAAAGTGTTAGTATCACAAGCCAAGTCTACTCAAATACAAGCTGCAATTAATCAATGTTCTGTTCTCTTGAAAAATAAGCCATTCATGATAAAGAGAGCATAAATTAGTTAGCATCCAACTTGTAAAACTACACTAAAACTAGTCTAGAAAAAATAGAGTAAAGAGGGCAGCATTATGAACAAGCCAACTGCAACTACCATTAGACATTAAAGCAAATACACACATGAAAATAAATCCCGGGCTAAAAGAAACCTGCAAAGAAATAACACCGATCAGCTTGAAAGAAAGGAAAACAAGTAAATGAAACTATACATGCTTAAGGAAATGAATAAGAAAATAAAGAGATACTGCACATAAAATACTTTACAGTGGCAGAAATGAGCAGGGGCCCTCTGTCCATTCAGCCACAAGAAAACTTAAAGATCTGGAAACTTCAAAACAGTGCTATGTCTATTCCTCCATTTGCAGAAAGTGCACAAAACAGAGTGCTAGGATAGCACTAAAAACACAGAGTTCACAACGCTCTTAAATTTAACACAGGTTCATAAATTACAACTGATAAAAAAAGTCTAATGAGCGTACACAGACGCAACTATTTATAGAGATTTCTAAGATAGCCTACTCGTACAACTGATTAACTGAAAAACAACAAACTATCATGTGTATTTATGGTCCCTTGACACTTCATACGGCTGCGTGGATGAGTTTAGTGGTTCAGTCGTCATGGGTAATGAATCCCATGTTGGATCATGTCCCCTGCCACCTGTAGATCGTGGACAAATCACCGTTTAAGATGACGTGACCAAGCAGCTCACAATTACCGTTAAACAGCCTTGAGTTGACCGTAACTTGACCAGCTTTGACCGTGGATAAAGATGACGTGGATGGCTGGAAAAATGGGACAGGAACCTTGAGCACGTTGATACCTAAGTGCCCATGTGGCTCATCTGGCAAACCAACACGTGGAACATTGCGTTTAACAAAAAGGCTGCAGGATCTTTAGATAGCTGCAGGATCATCAGATAGCTGCGGGATTCCTACAAGTAAGTCAAAATCTAAACAAATAGTCATCCATTAGCAAAACTTGCTTGATCATGCTTAATAACACCTAATGTAATGATCTAGGTGGTTTTATGGTGAAAATGAGGCAAAAGTGAAGGAAAGATAAGGAAAGACTGAGGAAAATGGTAGATAAGGAGGTGTAGAATAGAGGCTCTACATACCCCCACTGCAAGGGCATTGCATGTCCTCATGCAAAAATACTGATCAATCAACCTACTGTGATGCCTCTGCCAGGACATCTAATCTCCTCTTCTTCCTCTTTGTGGATATATCAACTCTTGGCCTTTTCATTAAACATCTGAACCTTAGGTTAATTAAATCCCTGTCTAGCCTCTTGCATTTCTTCCTCAGCTTTTTGTTTTCTTTTTGCAACAGTCCCATATGCAGCATTGTATTATCATGGACCATCTTGTCCACATTGCCCCTTTCTTTTAATTTTTCATTCTCTTGTATAATATGGCGATTTAGGACTTCAATTTCAAAAATTTCCTGTTTTAAGGAGTGAATTTGCTTCTCCAAAGGTTGAACATTGCTTGGGCCAGCAGCTGCTTGCTCCAATGTTTCCAAATAGTTATAAACCTTTTGTTGGTCTGGATCAACCTCTGGTGACTTCCTTGGGCTTGGTTCTTGTTCAACTTCAAGTTCATGCTCAGCTTCAAATTCATGTTCAACTTCAACTTCTAATTCATGCTCAAATGGACTTTCCTCTCGTGGAGGACTAGTCTCATCAGACTCAGTGTGTGAAGGACTTGTAGCATCCTTTCCAGGTGAGCTTAAATCAATAAAGGATGGCCCTTTTATGGTCTTCATTTTCCCTTTTAATCTGCTGCTTCTTCTTACAGGGGTAGTACTCTGTTTTGCTTTTGGTATTTGCTTCTTTTGTTTTTCTTCCTTTTTGGAGAGGGCAATTTTCTCATGAAGTTTAGCTAACCTTTGTGTTAATGGCTGGCTATCTCTTTCTTCATCACTTGAATGCTCTGGAGTCTGATCAGTTTCTTGGACTATGGATTTCCCCTTGTCTTGTTTTTGTTTCTTTTTATCTTCTCTTCTCTTTTTGGCAGCTTGTTTGGCAAGTTCAGAGAGGGTTTCTGAGATAATCTCTTGAGCACTGTCCATAGTAGGTTCAATCTCAGGTTCAGGATGATGTACTTCTATTTCCTCTACAGTTTGTCCTTGAACAGTTTCAGTGATACATTCTTTTCTCTTCCTTTTCCTTTTCCTAGGTATAGAAGATTCTCCAGGTTCTTCAAAATGATTCCTTACAAGGAATTTCTCCCATGTCTCTTGTTTTTCTTTTAATTGTTCTTCTATCAATAACTTAACAAGACTAAGGTGACAGAGGTAAGCTTCTATGTTTCGTGGATTCTGTTGAGCCATGGAACACATTTTCCTAAGGCTTTGGAATAGAAAGTAGGGGAGATTTATATCATGTTCTCCTTGAAACTGATGCATAATTTTCCCATGATAAACGTATAAAGCCCCAAATCTCCCTTCACATGTGAAAAACTTTTGCACTAACAACAATAGAACTTTCCATTCTTCTTTAACATGAGAGATAGGAATCCCTTTGGTGAAAACACTTGTATTCATACCTGGGTTTTTAAAAATCCGCTTCCATTGCTGATCCTGGACTGCCCGGTTTTTGAACCAACGCTCACTGGTTTGTGGAAGAGATGTAGCCCTTGCTATGCTTCCTTCACTGACTGTAAATGTTAAATCACCCACCTCTACTTGACTGTTTTTATCCTGGAATGACCTTGCAAAGGCTTTTGTTACTTGTTTGTGGTAGCCCTTAAACTTCTTGATGCACTGTAGCCAATTGGCTTTTTGCAATGCCTCCTCAACCTGAGGGTATGCCTCCAAGAATTTCGAACCTTCCGGTTCAGCCCTTAAAAGTTTTCCCATCGACTCTTCAGCTCTATTTAAAACACAACTTTGATGGTGACTTTACACAGTAATTCCTCGGTTCCTGTTCAGACTTTGTGGAACAGAGGATATATGGGTGCATTAACAGCCTCAAACACCGAGAATTCACGGCTTGAATCAGAGTTAAGTGGTGGATAACAACGTAAACACAGTGAAACGGTGACTAGCAGTCATAATACAACTATATCACACGTCTGTTGGCTATACAGCAGAGGGAAAAACAGAGTATGGTTTATGAAAGTAATCGTAGTGAGTGAAACGGAACGAGGGAGATGAGAACGAGGAATGGAGTGTTATGAGCGCAGAGGGTTTCAAAATGATGGATGGAACGGTTATATTCTCCAATTTCGGCTGTGGATTGACACATGGCTGCGGGATGAGAACTGAGAGACGTTATACGGTAGGTTACGTCATTAGGGTACGAGACCTTAATGACAGAAACAACCATATGTGATTTCAAAAATCATGGGTATTATGAGCTAGTAGACGTGGAGGATTTGTAGATTTGAGGTCATATGGAAAAATGGGTAATCATTACAATTAGTGGTCACCAAGACATAATCCAGAAATTTTCGCGTAATGAAATAACTATAGGTTTAAAATTTTAACATACCTCAGATCCGCATTTGATTTGACTTCTGATAATTTGCTACTAACCTTTTGTTAACTTTATTACCAGCGCATGATTTTCCTCCTTGTATTTGATGATTTTGATTTGTACATATTTTCTTCAGACAGACTGTGTTTCTTGTGCAGGTGCAGAAGGCTGCAGAAAGGCTAAACGGTTGCAGAATTGTCAAATAGCTGCAGGAGCTGTAATGAAGTCTTCCAGCTGCATGAAATACTTTAGTTGCCTAAAAAAACTTTATTATTGAAATGAAATGGAATGAATGAATGAATGAGTGGGTGGAAAGCAGTGAGGTGGATGGATGAAATGAAAACAAATGAGGTGAAATGGAAAATGGATGAAATGGTGATGATGATGAAATGAAATGAAACAAAAGAGAGAGATTTTTTTTTTCTTTTAGAAAACATGAGGTGTCAGGTGACCCTGATTTTCACCTCAAGTTTTCTGTATGAGACTGCCAATCAGAGATTGGTTTTCAGGCTCATACATTTATTCTTTTTTTTTTTTTCACAATTGAAATTGAAAGAAACAGAGATTAGACTGATGGAGGAGAAGAATTCTTCTCCACCAGCCTCATTTCAGAATCGCTTTGGAACAACTTAACAATCTCCTCTCTTGAAAGTGGCTTTTGGTAAACTTTCAACCGGTGGCCATTCACAATGAAGGGAGTTTGAAGTTCATCAATAGTCTTCACTCTAACTGCTCCATTATTAAAGACTTCATCTATCTCATATGGCCTAAGCTAATGAGTTTGAAACTTTCCCTTGAAGTCTTTAAATTTGGAATCAAACAAGAGTGCCCAATCACCCTTTTGAAACTTCTTTTCTTTGATATGTTGATCATGCCATTTGATCCTTTGGTGCTGAACTAGATCGGTCCTTAGAATTGCATCTTGTCTCATTTCGTCTAGCTCATTTAGCTGGTCCATTCTGTGTTTCTGGGCTTCTGATAAGCTCATCCCCAATTGAACTGCTGTCTTGAAGTTCTTGATTTGGAACTCAATGGGGAACAGGACTTCCTTCCCATAAACAAGTTCATAGGGAGAATGTCCGGTGGTGTTTCTCCATGTAGTTCTATAGGCCCATAAGGCTTTAGGAAGCCTTTCTGCCCAATCTCTTCTATGAAGATGAACAGTATTTGTGATGATGCTTTCAAGAACTTTATTTGTAGATTCTACTTGACCATTCGCTTGCGGATGGTATGGAGTAGATGTTCTATGCTTGATTTTATACTCCTCCATCAGCTTCTCCATCATCCTTGATGTGAATTGGCTCCCTTGATCTGTTACAATTTCCCTTGGGACACCAAAACGAGTGAAAATATCCTCAAAAAGAAATTGAACAACTGAATTTTCAGTAGCAGAAGTCAATGCTTTGGCTTCTACCCACTTAGTAACATAATCAGTACAAACCAATATATATTTCTTTTGCTTGGATGGCGGATTGATTGGTCCAACAAAGTCTAGAGCCCATTTCTCGAAGGGTTCGATGCATACCTGTGGCTGTAGTGGCATTTCATTTGAAAGAGTTGGTCTCCCAACTCTTTGACAACTGTCACACCTTCTAACATATTGCTTTGCATCCTTAAAGAGAGAAGGCCAATAATATCCTAAAGAAAGGATTTTATAGGTTGTCCTCTTATCAGCAAAGTGTCCGCCACAAGGTTCGTCATGACATGCCTTAAGGATGTCAGGCATTTCATCCTCCCGTACACATCTTCTGATCATAAATTCTGGCCCTGTCTTGAACAATTCATTAGAAATCCAAGAATAATGTGAACTCTCCTGAATGATTTTTCTTTTTTCATTAGGAAATAAATGTAAAGGTAACTTTCCAGTAACTAAATAATTAGCAATATCAGCATACCAAGGAGTTTTTGTAGTAACTGCAAACAAATACTCATCTGGAAATTTATCCTCTACAGGAGAATCCTCATTAGTGTTTTGAA
>APFE031020359.1:11263-22627 GCA_000404065.3 Pinus taeda
TACAAAGCATAGATTCCTCTACACACGATATTATACACCTTTGTTTTAAAAAAAATGGTTGTGAATCAATCATCTTGACTGTTCATATTTATTGTTATTATCCTCATCCCTTCATATTACGATTTTAAAGATTGCGCCCAAGGAAAAAGTCATTGAAATATGTTCTACAAAATCAATTCAAATAATTAAGATTCAAAATTTTTCACTATAACATAATACAATTTCAAGATGTATTTCAATTGTAGTATTGATTATATCCACAAATCCCTAACTATAGTTTTAATTCTTTTAATTTCTTGATAATATTAAACTTGATTTCTAG
Source organism: Pinus taeda (assembly GCA_000404065.3). Classification (NCBI taxonomy): domain Eukaryota; kingdom Viridiplantae; phylum Streptophyta; class Pinopsida; order Pinales; family Pinaceae; genus Pinus; species Pinus taeda. The sequence continues at coordinate 11,586 of APFE031020359.1, forward strand.
CTATATTCATAAATTAATTTTAATTTTTTTTGGTAGATAAGTACCCAAGGGGGATTTGAACTAGTGACCTATTGTAAGGAGTGCTTTAACAGTGCACCCATTTACCATCAATCCAAACCCCATGAGCAATTACTTTTTTTAGTTACTTAAATTCTTTTCCGTTTTTTATAATAAAAATTATATTAATTTTCAATAATATTTGCTTAATAATAATTTTCCAAAACCAAATATAAATCCCACTATTCCTTTAAAAAAATATGCAGAAAATAATAATAATATATATATGTTTTTCCAAATATTATAAAGTTTTAACCTATATTTTAACCAACTTCTCTATTTTAATATTTCATTTTAATTTTTGGAATATCATAAGATTATCATTTATTTCGATTGGTACAAACTTTTATATATTGGAGTGTCTAAAATCACGAGTCAACATAATCATGTTAAATGCTATATGGTTGGGAACAATATATAAAGTGTCATAGCTCCATTTGTAAGTGATAATTTTTTTTTTAATGTATATAAGGTTTTACGTAACCGTGGTTACCTTTTGGATTATATTTACCAATTTGCCTATGATTATTTACCTCATGTCGTTTTATGCACAATACTTAACATACAGTAATGGTTTGATTTGTGGGATGATGTACTAATTTTAGATTTTATAAAAATCTCTGTATGGTTCCACGCATGTTATCCACGCAGCATTCATTCAGGAGGTAACTTTTCGTTTCCCTCTCGCCATCATATGGCATTCCTTATCCGCTACTGCGTGTATTAACTTCTACCCTGCTCCGTGTTGTACGAGGCCGGTAAGTTGTCCAATCTTTTGCGTTGCATGGTATTCCCCGCCTCATCTATGGTGGAGAATGCTCCTTGCTATCCAACGGTGGCAGATTTTCGTGGGCTGCCAACGTAAACTATTGTTTGCATTGGGTGACAAACTCATTTGGTTAGGCAACTCTCTCTCTCTTTGTGGGCTTGCTCTAGCTCAGCCCTTGTGTTCAGTACCAGAGAGCCAACTTACAAACCCTGCTCGATTGCCCGCGAATTTGTCACCAAACCCTTCAAGTAATCAAATGAACAGAGTCATGTTTCTTCGGGATCCTTTTGGCTATACGTTCCTTCGTTTTATTGCGGAACTCTTTTTTTTTTTTGCACATGTATCATGCATCTGCATGTTGGTTTCGTAATGGAGGCATCTACAGCACCGAAACAGTGTTGTTCATTCACTGGCCGGAGTTTTCCTTTAGTGGGTAAGTTTCTTTGGCAAAGAACGAGGATAATTCTTTGAATGTTTACCGTAGCATGTATGACTTCCACTGTTGTCTAACTTGTGATACATGGGTTGCTCTCATACAGGCTGGGCACCTGTCCCTCGCATGGTGGCCTAGACATGACTAAGGGAAACCCCACCTTCATCCTGTCCAGAGTTCCAAGTATGGGAATCTTGTCGGTAGTGGCCTTTTCTGTTTGTTTCAGAGGTTCTCATATGTTTAAAGGAGGGTAATCCTCCAAGTCTCTTTCATATTTTGATGAACAAGGGGATGGAGGGAATTTTCACCCCCTCCAGGCTCCAGTTTCAATTGAAATGGCTTATGTAATTCAAATACTAGGGTTTGGGCGTCTGACTACAGTTTCCCTGCTCGAACCATAGTGATTGTATATAAACTTTAACGCACACCTGTGTTCATTTTTCTCACGACATATTAATTCTCTTGCCTATTGGACTGTAATTTATTGTGAAGATATATTACTTTTATCGACATGGTAGTCTCCTTTCTTATGCTTGTTAAAAGATAACCGCACCGTGGCTTTTCTGTATAGGTGTTATAACTCGTTGTTTTATACTTCATGGTCTCGCACAACATTTACTGATGTCCTGTTCTTTGTTGAAGATGTAAGTATATGCATAGTTTTGTAATTTTTTATATATTTGTCTTGTTCCATATGCATGCATCTTTTCGTGTCGAGATTGTCTGAACCCTGCACCTCAAACACAGTTTTAGCTTCTTTCTCATTAGCTCCTATTTGCTACCAAGTTCTTAGCTTTGTATGATGTGGAAAAGTTAAATGCGGAAGGATAGTAACCCTAACCAATGTTTTTGCTCCATCATGCTCAATACCGAGTTTTTCTTTTGGGGTTTTTCCACCGTTTAGATATTGCTCATGGAGCAGGTCTCCTGCCACGCCTTATTGTTTTCTAGCTCTACCTTAATATAGGGGAAGACATCGTTACAACACCCGCAAAAATCAACTTGTAATAGTCTCTGTTTTAGATTGGTGAATTTTCATGGTTGATACACCTTCGCGGCAAGGCAAACGATGGCTTTTCTACTTATTTACGTATATGTCTGTTAAAAGAATATGCTCAGTCCAAAGGTTGTAAGCCAGTAGAGAGTAATACTGGTCTTTATTTGATGTTGTACGCTCTCCTATATTTGGGTCTATCTATGCATTGCACAACGTTTTCACATTTAGTTTATTAATGTACCCTTGAGTGGTTGACCTAATCTTCATTGTCTTCCTAAGGGTTTCATTTTATTTCATTCTCTGTCTCTTGAAACTGGTTATTATATGTGGTATAATCCTTCACGAAAAATTCAGTTTGACAGCCCTTACCAAACATTGTTAACGCCCAAATTGCCAGCATATTTCAGTTTCAAAATCTGAGGAAAGAAAATTGTCTAATAGAGACGGTTAACTATGAAGTTCTGGGTTTGACCCTCTTCTTGATAACGTACTACCACTACCATCTGGATAACAATTTATATAGAGAACTACCCGGCCTGCCTATTTTCTTTTTCTTTTCTTTTTTAATACCCTTTCCCACTTCTCTAGAGAATTGCAACCTATAGAAAATTAAACATTCTTTTTTTTTGGTTCAAGTCAGGGCCACATACCTGTGTCGCCTCATGTAAATGCACTTTCTTTCTCTGTTCCGAGATAAGGTCACCCTTTCTCTCTGCAGCTAGTCATCCACCCGACCATGAGACTATCTTTCAAGACCAGTCTCCCCCCTAGCTTGCTCAAAGACTACTAGTTGCACACGCTCTGCGCCCTTACCATCTGATCCTCACCAGACGTGGTAAGCCCCCTTCCCTTTTTCGTACTGCCTATCCTCTACAGCACAACCTTCTTTCTCCCTCTTCCCCCTCCTTTTCCTAGAAACCATTCCACGGTTGGGGGAAAGGGTAGATAGGGTTTTGCAACTGTTTTTCTTTTTATCTATGTCTTAACTTCTCTCCTTAGAAGTTACATGATATCCCTGTTACTAGGAAATCATTTTTTTTATCTCCATTTACTGAAAAGAAAAATATAAGTTTATACAACATATAATATTCTTTTTTCTTAAGTGTGGTAAATAAAATATTTGCAATAGTCTGGGGATATGACATCTCCCCCTCCTGAAATTAGACATTGTTTCGATGTCCTTTGGTTATAAACAGCCCTGGGTAAGCCTGTTTCATAAGTTCTTCATCCTCCCAAGTGGCCTCATCAGGCCCAAAGTGTAGCCACTGCACTTTAACTTGGGTAATATCCCGCTTCTGCAGCGTGACTTCTCTCCGGTCTAGGATGCTCAGCGGTTCGACCCAGATTTCTCCTTCTGGTTCTATCTGAATATCCTCCCAATTAATCACATGTTTAGGATCATAAACATATTTTTTTAACACAGAGACATGAAAGACATTGTGGACTCATATGTGACTAGGCAGAGCGAACTGGTAAGCCACTGGCCCAATTCTTGCTAAGATTTGGAATGGTCCACAGAATCGAGGTGCCAACTTAGTGCACCCGCTCCACTGTAATATGCTCTTTTTTGCTTGAATTCTCACATACACATGATCACCGACCTTATACCCCTTAAACCTCCTTTTCCGGTCAATGAAGTTCTTTTGCCTATCCTGATCTGCCTTTAGATTAGAACACACCTTTTTAACCAGTTCCTCCATCTCCTTAAGCATTCAGGACCTAGCATCAATCTGTCTTCCGGTTCACTCCAGCTTGAGGGGGTGCGGCACTTCCGCCCATACAATACTTCAAAAGGGCTCATAAACAATGATGTGTGGTAGCCATTATTGTATGTGAACTCAACCAAGTGAACATAGTCCTCCCACTTGGTTGGTTGCTGCATCACATATGCCCTTAAAATATCTTCCACCACCTGGTTCACCCGTTTGGTTTTCCTCTCAGTTTGAGCGTGATAAGCCGTGCTAAAGTTTAGTTAAGTTCCAAATTCTTCAAATAATGTTTTCCAAAAGATCGATGTAAATTTTACATCATGTTATGAAATTATTGTCTTTGGTAACCCGTGGAGCTTAAGTATATTTTGCATGAATACATGGGTGATCTGCACAGCTCTATATGTAGATTACACCAGTATAAAATGTGCTAACTTACTTAGCTTTTCCACCACCACCATTATGGAGTCATTATTTTTCTTTGACTTAGGCAAACCTGTTATAAATTCCATAGAGATGGTTTCCCACTTCCATTCCGGGATGGGTAATGGTTGTAATAAACCCGTAGGATGTTGGTGTTCTGCTTTAATTTGTTGACACTCTAAACATCGTGCCAAGTAAACAGCCACATCTTTCTTCATACCCAGCCAATAATATTATTTTCAAAGTGCAGTGATCATCTTTTGATATCCTGGGTGTCCAGCGTAATGACTCTTATGATACTCATCCAATATCAGATTTTTAATAATGTTCTGATTGGGCACGTACAACCTTCCTTTATAATACAACATTCTAGCAGCATCCAAAGCATAATCCTACTGTCTTTCTTTGCTGGTTGATTACTGCACTTGCTGTTTTATTTGTTGATAAATAGCATCTTGTTCGGCTTCCTTTTTAATCATTTCCCCGAAGGGGCTTTTCCCTTCACTGTAAGAAATCTTGTATAGGCATTGCAATTTCTGACTCAAAGCGTCTGCCACCCGGTTCTCCTTCCCTTTTAAATGCTTGATCTCAAAATCAAAACCGCTTAGGAAATCCACCCACCGTGCCTACCTTGCATTTAGAGTGGGATGGCTAAAATAATTGGTCAGACTGTGGTGGTCTATCAATAACAAAAATTTTCTTCCCATAAGGTAATGTCACCACATTTTCAAGGCGTGAATCACAGCTGCCAACTCTAGATCGTAAGCAGAATATTTCTGCTCATGCACTTTTAACTTCCTTGATTCGTATGCTATCACTTTTTCTTCCTGCATTAGCACACCTCCTACCCCTTCCTTACTTGTGTCAATGCACACTACATAATCTTTACTAGGATCGGCTATACTTAGAATAGGTGTCGTGGTGAGTAAATATTTGAGATGTTCGAAACTTCTTTGACATTCAGGGGTCCACCTAAAGGTTCTTCCCTTTTTCTATAAGGATTTGATTGGATAAGCTACTTTGGAAAAACCCTCTACAAACTGTCTGTAATAGCTTGCCAATCCCATGAAAGATCAGATGTCCGCCACATCTTTGGGTACTGGCCATTCCATAATGGTCCTTACCTTTTCAGGATCCATGACGATCCCATCTTTAGTGATGATATGGCCCAAATACTGTATCTGCTCTTTAAAGAATTCACATTTACTAACTTAGTGTATAATTGGTGTTCTTGGAGGGTTTGCAATACTAACCTGAGGTGCTCTTGATGCTCCTCCATAGTCCGAGAGTAAATCGATATATCGTCAATAAAGATTAGCACAAATTTATCCAAATACCGATGAAACACACTGTTCATCAGACACATAAAGGTGGTGGGGGCATTGGTTAACCCGAAGGGTAACACCACAAACTCATAGTGGCAATACTGAGTTCTAAAAGTTGTCTTAGCTATGCCTTCCTCTTTATTCTGGATTTGGTGATACCCTGACTACAAATCAATCTTCGAGAATATGTCGCCCCTCTCACCTGGTCAAATAGTTCATCAATGCGGGGTAGAGGGTACTTGTTTTTAATTGTCAATTTGTTTAATTGACGATAGTCCATACACATGCGGAGGTCCCATCCTTTTTCTTAACGAACAATACCGGGGCTCCCCAAGGAGACACACTGGGGCGAATGTAGTTTTTGTCCAACAGCTCCTGTGATTGCATCTTTAGCTCCATCAATTCTGGTACACTCATTCTGTAGGGTGCTCGAGAGACTAGGGCTGCTCCTAGCACCAATTCGATGGTAAAATCTATGTCTCTTTTGGGTGGCAGCCCGGGAATCTCTTCTAGAAACACATCGGCAAATTCTTGTATCACAGGAATATTCTCCAATGAGGCTATTTTATCTTTTGAATTGGAATACCCCACTTGGATGGCATAAATTTGACATCCTTTTCTAATGCATTTTGCTAACCGTGAGGCAGTTATGGTCTGAATCTGCAGTGGCCGCTTAATCCCCTGCATCTCTTGTTTTATTCCAAGCTCATCCTTATAACTGATAGTCTTGGTTTTACAATTAATTATGGACCAGTGTTTTTCTAACCAGACCATACCAATAAATATATCATACGAGCCAAGGGGAAGCACATTCAAATCTGCTGTCACTGATTGTCCTGCTATTTTTAAAGGGTTGTTTTTGACCTTAGCCATTACCCGTCCTTTTGCCCCCATTACCAACTGAACTAGCCAAGGGTTTTTAAACTTAACAAGTTGCAACTTACAATGCTCCACAATTCTAGGACTAATATAACTTAATGTTGTACCAGGGTCCATTAAAACAGTTACAACAAGGTCTAAGCGTTTACCTTCAAATTCCACCATGGTCGGCTGGTACTCCGCTTGGCGATCTTCGAAAGCGACATTAATCTTTGGCAGAATCCATCCTACATCGCCAACTATAGAGGCTTCGTAGACCTGGGAAACTTGTCCGGCTCCTTTTCGCTGGGGAAAGGTTTTCACGTAATGGGGTCCACCACAACCCCAACGTTGCACTGGGGGCCTTGTTGACCCTTCATTGTCTATTTTCTCCAGTTGATCATTGGTTCTAGACTCATTGGGGGGCTTTAATCAAGGCGAATTCTTCTGTGAGTTTCTGTTGATTTGCCCTTTGGCAAATCCTTTGTTACCTCCACTGCGATTGCCTTTAGTACCTCCAGCCAATTTGCTACTTTTCTTATCGACCCGTTTCTTACTTAGGATCTCTCCCTTCTGCTTGCTCTACTGGTAGCAAATACGTGCTTTGTGTATAGCTTCGTCCATTGTCTTTGGGTTGTCAAATTCAATTCTTTCCCTCATACTCAAGGGTAAGCTACTAACAAGCCTCTGTACTTTATCTTTTTCTTCCCGTATATAGGGCACATAATGGAGTAAGGAAGTAAAATGAGTGATAAATTTGCCCATAGTTTGCTGCCCCAAACGCAGGTCATGAAATTCCCTTGCCTTTTCATCATAGAGGTGCTCAATCAGGTACCTTTCCTTAAAGTATCTTTGAAATTTATCCCAAGTGATATTATGTTTGCTTACTCCTCTTACCATCTTAACCTCTTCCCTGTAATTGGAAAATGGACAACCGTGCCTTGAGGTTGTAATCATATTCATATAGCTGGAAGTATTTGTTCATATTAATCAACTAGGCCTCAGCTGCTTCCTCCTGTTCTCCGTCAAATTGTAGTGGCTTCATTTTATGGAATTCCCCTTGCAACTCTATCTATTGCCTTTTGGATGTCTATTGTTTGGAAGCATTATCCAAGCATTCCTCCTCCCTTCCTTCTGACTCTTCAGGTTCTGTGTGGGGATTCTGTTCTCCTAACATTCTTTGTTGCTCAGCACTGCGATTCGGTGGCTGCTGATTCTATCTATCAGATAGGATTTTTATAATCCTCTGCTATTCTATAGTTAACCTTGCATTATCTTCCCGTAATTGGGCCATTTCATTTTTCATCTCTTGTACTGTCTCCAAAATTGCCAGATTGGTATTGCACACCTCCTCACCCAGCTGTACCCATAATTCGAGACTATTTCCAGGACCTGTTGCAGGCCCCTAACCCTCCACAAACCTATGTGACGCACTATCTGTTCTCCTCATATTGTCAGTCCTCTGTCTTCCTGTGCTTACCACAAGACAAGTAATAGTGGAAGGGTTATCACATTATCTATTTTCTTTAATTACTTAATAGAGATGAAATAAGTTGTATATACACAGTCTGTTGACAGTTTCCAGTTCCTAGAGGCCATAGTTTTTGTAACTTGGCTCTGATACCACTTGTCATAACTCCATTTCTAAGTGATATTTTCTTTTTATTTTTTTATTTTTTTCTTTATTTAAGGTTTTACGTACCCATGGTTACCTTTTGGATTATATTTACCAATTTGCCTATGATTATTCACCTCATGTCGCTTTATTCACAATACTTAACCTATGGTAATGGTTTGATTTAAGGGCTGATGTACTGATTTTAGATTTTATAAAAATCTTTGTATGGTTCCACGCATGTTATCCATGTGACATTCATTCAGGACGTAACTTTTCATTTCCCTCTCGCCATCACATGGCATTCCTTATCCGTTACCGCGTGTATTAACTACTACCTTGCTCTATGCTGTACGAGGTCGGCAGGCTGTCCAATATTTCCTGTTGCATGGTTTTCCCTGCCTCATCTACAGTGGAGGACGATCCTTGCTATCCAATGGTGGCAGATTTTCGCAGGCTGCCGACCTAAACTATCGTTTGCTTTGGGTGACGGGCTCATTTGGTTAGGCAACTCTCTCTATATACGGGTCGGCTCTAGCTCAGCCCTTGCGTTTATTACCAGAGAGGCAACTTACAACCCTGCTTGATTGCTGGCAGATTTGTCACCAAACCCTTCAGGTAATCAAATGAATAGATTCATGTTTCTTCTGCTTCCTTTTGGCTATGCGCTCCTTCATTTTATTGAGGAACTCTTGTTTTTTTTTTTGCACATGTATCATACATATGCAGGTTGGTTTGGCAATGAAGGCATCCTACAGCACCGAAACAGTGCTATTCATTCACTGGCTAGATTTTTCCTTTAGTGGGTAAGTTTCTTTGGCGAAGAACGAGGATAATTCTTTGAATGTTTACTGCAGCATGTATGACTTCCACTGTTGTCTAACTTGTGATAATGGGTTGCTCTCGTATAGGCTGGGTTTGTGTCCCTCGCATGGTGGCCTAGACACGACTAAGGGAAACCACACCTTTATCTTGTCCAGAGTTCCAGGTATGGGGAATCCTACCGGTAGTGGCCTTGTCTGTTTGTTTCAGAGGTTCTCATATTTTTAAAGGAGGGTAATCCTCCAGGTCTCTTTCATATTTTGATGAACAAGGGGATGGAGGGTATTTTCACCCCCTCCAGGCTCTAGTTTCGATTGAAATGGCTTATGTAATTCAAATACTAGGGTTTGGGCATCTGATTACAGTTTCCTTACCCGGACCATAGTGATTGTATATAAACTTTAACGCACACCTATGTTCATTTTTCTCACGACATATTAATTCTCTTGCCTATTGGACTATAATTTATTGTGAAGATATATTACTTTTATCGACAGGGTAGTCTCCTTGCTTATGCTTGTTAAAAGATTACCACATCGTGGCTTTTCTATACAGGTGTTATAACTCTTTTGTTTTATACTTCATGGTCTCGCACAACGTTTATTGATGTCCCGTTCTTTGTTTAAGATGTAAGTATATGCACAGTTTTGTAATCTTTTATATATTTGTCTTGTTCCATATGCATGCATATTTTCGTGTCGAGATTGTCTGAACCCTGCACCTCAAACACAGTTTTAGCTTCTTTCTCGTTAGCTCCTATTTTCCACCAAGTTCTTACCTTTGTATGATGTGGAAAAGTTAAACGCGGAAGGATAGTAACCCTACCCAACCTTTTTGCTCTATCATGCTCAATACCCAGTTTTTCTTTTGGGGTTTTTCCATCGTTTAGATATTGCTCATGGAGCGGGTCTCCTACCACACCTTACTATTTTCTAGCTCTACCTTAATATAGGGGAAGACATTGTTACAACACCACCAAAACTCAACCTGTAATAGTCTCTGTTTTAGATTGGTGAATTTTCATGGTTGATACAGCTTCGCAGTAAGGCAAACGATGGCTTTTCTACTTATTTACGTATATGTCTATTAAAAGAATAGGCTCAATCCAAAGGTTGCAAGCCAGTAGAGAGTAATACTGGTCTTTATTCGATGTTGTACACTCTCTTATATTCGGGTCTGTCTACGCATTACATAGCGTTTTCACATTTGGTTTATTAATGTACCCTTGAGCGGTTGACCTAATCTTCATTGTCTTCCTAATGGCTTCATTTTCTTTCATTCTCTATCTCTTGAAACTGGTTATTATATGTGGTATAATCCTTCACGAAAAATTCAGTTTGACAGCCCTTACCAAATACTGTTAACGCCCAAATTGCCAACATGTTTCAATTTCAAAATCTGAGGAAAGAAAATTGTCTAACAGAGACGGTTAACTGTGAAGTTCTGGGTTTGACCCTATTCTTGATAACGTACTGCCACTACTACCCGGATAACAATTTATATAGAGAACTACCTGGCCTCCCTATTTTCTTTTTCTTTTTTTTTAATACCCTTTCCCACTTCTCTAGAGAATTACAACCTATGGAAAATTAAACATTTTTTTTTTTTTTGTTCTAGTCAGGGCCACATACCTGTGTCACCTCGTGTCAATGCACTTTCTTTCTCTATTCTGAGATAAGGTCACCTCTGCTCTCTGCAGCTAGTCATCCACCCGACCATGAGACTGTCTTTCAAGACCAGTCTCCCCCTAGCTTGCTCAAAGACTACCGTCTTTGCTAGTTGCACGCGCTCTGCACCCTTATGATCTAATCCTCACCAGACGTGGTAAGCCCCCTTCCCTTTTTCCTACTGCGTGTCCTCTACAGCATAGCCTTCTTTCTCCCTCTTCCCCCTCCTTTTCCTGGAAACCATTCCATGGTTGGGGGAAAGGGTGGTTAGGGTTTTGCAACTTTTTTTTTTTAATCTATGTCTTAACTTCTCTCCTCAGAAGTTACATGATATCCCTGTTACTAGGAAATCATTTTTTATCTTCAT
>APFE031020359.1:22791-81102 GCA_000404065.3 Pinus taeda
ATATATAATATTCTTTTTTCTTAACGGTAGTAAATAAAATATTTACAATAGTCTAGAGATATGACATAAAGGTTTATACTAGTTTAATCTCCAACTTGTGGTAGCATAATATCCAACTCATAGCATAATGTGTCTTTGATTTACTTGCGTAGAATGGCAATAATCCATTATTTCAATAATGAAAGAAAAATTATTTTAAATCAATGGAAACAGACTGGTCAACAGATTGAATGTAAACAATTATACTAACGAGTTGCATGAAATTTTACTGTCACATTATTAAAAAATATATTAATATTGTTTTAAAATATTAAAGTTATAATTATAATATTTTATGTTTTTTTTGGTTAAGAGTGTTTATTTTATTAATCTTTTAAAAAAATTAAACATTAAAAACCTAAAATTCATTTGTTAAAAGATTGTAATTTTTTTTATTTAATAACTTAAATAATTATTTAATATACAAATTAATATATTATATAAATTAAACCCTACAAAGTTTTGACGTAATTAATTAATTAGATAATTAAATTAAAATTTTTACGTTAATTCTATTTCTATATATATAATTATAATTAATAATTTTTTCAGCTTAAAGTATGAGGACGTTATGAACCATAAAATATAAAAGAATTAAAAAAAATCAAAAATAAAGTCTTAGAAATAGTTTTTAATTAATAATTAAAATAACATAAGTCTTTTGTGAAAACCTAAAAGACCAAATAATTCAGATCGTACTCATTAATATTTAAATTTAAATGTTATTTCACTAAATACTAATTTACTCAAAATAACTTAATAATACTAAATTTAAAAATATATATATTAAAAATAAAACTTCTACTCTAATAAAAAAACCCTTATTTTTCACTAAATACCAATAACATAACCAAAATAATTGTAGAATTGAGACTTCTGTGATTTGTCATAGTTATAAGGAGAGCTTCAGCGTAAATCACATAAGAAAGATTTTTGCCAACGCATTTCGAACCAACCAATGTGGTTCATCGTGAGGACAAGTTGAAAATACAGATCCAGTTCAGCGTGTTAAATAGTCTAAGCAGAGACTCCAACGGCTAAAACAATCTAACAGCTACTTTATCACTCAAGACCCCAGTCAAACTTTCTCTAATTAATTTAATATTAAAATACTATTATATTCCGAGCTAGGTTAACCAGGAGAATAAATTAAATAAGTTGCACAAGAAGAGGATAATCATACGAAGAACAACGCTGCCAACGATAAGCGAAAACCAGACTCACAAGAACAAAACCACGCCCACCCAAAGAAAGTACCTAGGAAGAACAGAGGGGGAGGACGAAAACCTAAGACGACAATACAGGGATCCAATTTCTACTAACCTTCCACCCATCATCTCTGTTGAGATTGATGAGTCTTCGCTCAAGCTCTCTTTATAACCAAAATAATACCTCCAAATTTTATCAACTAATTATATCAACTAATTATTTATAATGACTATATATTTGACCAAAAGTTAATATTATTATTTTATAACCACATGAGTTTAAATTAATTTTATCTCTAATTTTTAATAATGGCTTGCGTGTTTGATCAAAAGTTCGACCCCATTTTTTCTGTTTTAATAATGACCACATGTTTGACCAAATGTCTGGCACTATTTTAATTAGGGCATGCATTTAAATTAACATAAATTACCATTTTAATTAGGGCATGCATTTAAATTAACATAAATTACCAAGAAGCCTGCCTTCAAATCTTATGGCTTATTTTTTTTATAACTACTTTCACTTACATTAAAATAACATGAACATAAGTTTGTTTTTTTACAGCTACAGCCCATGATTGTAACTCTCCAATTTTGGGAATTGCAAGGATGATGCTCGATTCTCCATGGATTTAACAAGGGGACACATTTAATGGTTTTTCCAGTATGAAAAGGTAGAACTTTACATTAATTTTTCATTTTGAGGATTTAAATTATATGAATTTTTTAAATGATTTTAAAATATTAAATTTTACAAATTCTTTTTAAATTTTAAAATTATTTTTTATTTACTTCTATCAATATTTTCTGAACTCATAAAATTTCACTTTATTTTATCGTATTATATTAAAATAAGATAAATAAAATATTAAATTTATAATTTTATTATTCTTGAAATTTTAAAAATATTAATTAATTGATTTAAATTTATTTCATATTTAAATATCAAAATTTTGTTATATATTATTATTTCGGGTAAATATTTTATTGCTTTTTAAAGTAGAGTATACATGAATATATTACATATTTTAAATCAATTTTTCATTAAAGATACTAGATTATAGCTAAGAGTACATTCTTAGAAAGTTTAGGAGATTATAATGTTCAAAAGATACAAAATATGATACATTTATTGAAAAGTCGACCGAGTTGGCTATTAGGATGAACTATAAAATCAGAGTGTAAAATATGCCAGAGAATACCATAAGATTAATTATAGGGATCAAAGTCAATGATGGTAACCTCAATGTGGTCATCATTGTTGTCGGTGATGCTCCCAGTAAGGGGAAGAATACCAAGATGTTGCTCAATGTGATCCAAGAATTGGTCTAGGTCCCTCATGACGATGCAATTTCTCTATAGAGTGTAGGATGTCTGAGGAATGCTCGAACTAGTGCATCATAATTTTTCCAAGGAGAAACCTCAAATGCCAATATAAGTCAATGGTATACATGTACTAGTTGAGACAACTACATGTGTGTTCAACATCTAGCACCTAGTCAATGATAAATTAAGAACCTCTTTCTCTGAAATTTGTTGTCGTTGGGAGGCTCCTTCATATTCCATATGAGCTAACTCCACTTGGTGCAACTGACGGTGACGATGTGTGTATGTCCCCTAAAAGCTCACTCCTAGTAGTAAGATTCCCCTCGAGGGACATGTGCATGGTGTCGAGGCAGGATGAGAGGCTTGACAAGGATACAAGAGAAAATTATCAGGGAGGTGAGGGGACAAGTGGCAAGCCTAGGGAGATGTACGACATGAGGTGGAGAAGGGGCCATCTAACAAGATGAAAAATGGTGTTGCGAGTTAGAAAAGGAGAAGATAGTTAACCTGCCACAAGAAAAAAAAACTGGCTTGGGAGAGAGCGTAGAGGAAATTGCAAAGCCCCTTGAGGAATCTAGCAAGAGAAAGCAAGAATATATGAGAAATAGACTAGAGAAATATAACACAACCATGAGAGAAGATCAAGAAATGTTTGGAGAGCGACTCCCAATAATACTAGCTAGAGGAGTACTAATAAGAGATTCAAAAATATAAACAAAGACCAAGCAAAGTAATTCCTACTAAAGAGGTACAGTGCCGTTGACACCACCATGCAAAGGGAATAGGTATATGTGTGTCAATTTTGTGGTGAGAGGGAAACAACAAAGTTGTATTGATATTCAATGATGCCAATTAGAAAGCATTGTTGAATCTCTAGATGGGGGGATCTACTAATTCTAAAGAAATTGAAGAATACTAAGAGTGGAAAGTCAAGGCTTGGGCAAGGCTCACAGAATTGTGAGGATTGTTACAGATAGGGATGTCTAATACCCAACCACACCAAATAAGATTAGCATTTCCAAGGAGAGACCCATGAGTCACATTAAAATGAGAGTGATCACCACCCGAGCAAAAACGTGATAGGGCGGACAAGATGACAAGTATTCAATGTAGTGGTAGTGCTTGAGCATGGGATCAAATCTGCTTTAGCCAACTCATCTGAGGCGAGATCTAGAAAATAAAACAACCACAGAAATTATTTATGGGGATATGATCTCACATCCCCAATAGTTTAAGCAATTAAGGCATTGACAACCTACACCCCTTCCCTCCCCTTTTTGTAACATAAACTCCCCATTCAAAGATATATTATTTTTTATATTAAAGAAATACACCTCTCCTAATATAATATATATATTATATATATATATATATTATATATTTTACTTTATTTTATATTATTTATATCAAGTTTGTTTGCATTTATTTTTTATTATTAAAATATTATGTTTATTCATTTATTTATATATCCCATACTAAATACCTATCTTGGTATTATTCAGGATAGAGCATAGAATGATTTGCTGAGATATTTCTTCATACCAATCTTGATATTATTTTAAAGCATATCATACATCACGCTCACCCTCATCCTCTCTCGGCCATAGAATATGTGAGGAGTTTCTAATGTCAAAGCACGGAATTATTCAATCGTCCAAACCTTTCCATTATATAAAATATAATATGGAAATGTATGTAGCATATAATATGGAAATATATGAACTTCGGATTATCAAAAGACTTGAAAATGTCAATCTAATGACCTTCTGCGATATTTCTCAGCTTCGGCAGCGCAGTCTTGGTCTTTCATTTCAAAAACAATAGCATCTATCACATGTACACAGACGCTTCCCCACCCACCCCCCTCGGCGATGGACATGCAAAAGGCAGGACTTTTCAATGGCAAAGCGCCAAACTATTCCAGTCATCAATTTTTTTTTAAAGAATAATATGAATCTCTAAACTTGCGAACTTACCACTGATATTTCCACGAGATTTCTTAGCTCGTCACGCACAGCCTGGTATTTGTTTTTTTTTAAATATAACGTAGATTACATGCTCACGCATCCTTTCCTCCCCTCTCGGCGATAGACTTGCAAAGCATGGACTTATTTCAATGTCAAACTGCCAAACTATTCAAGTCGTCCAACCCTATATATGTGTGTCTGTGTATCTTATGCTTGAGAGATTTCTAGCTTTTTTACAAATTTTTGGATTTGTACAAAACGAATTGCCAACGATTTGCAATGCCTCGTTGGTTCCTGCTATATCTTTCAGTAGGTTTGATGGTGGTGGCAGCACCATGGTTTGCAGAGGCAAAGATTCGTCATTACCGATGGACTGTGAAATATGAGTATAAATCTCCTGATTGTTACGAGAAATTGGTGATTGCTGTCAATGGCCAATTTCCGGGCCCAACAATCAAAGCCCAGGTTGGGGACACTATCTACGTTGATGTCACTAATCAGCTGGGAACTGAGGGTGTTTCCATTCACTGGCATGGTATCCGCCAGGTACGTACATTCTCAGGATTCATACCTTCTCCGGAATCGACTCTGTGACCATAAAGATATTAGTAACACATCTTCTAAGTGCTTCTCTTCAAGAAATTCAAGGATGTTTTTACTAACTGTTAAGACCGCAAAAATGTCTGTTTTTTTAAAGCTTGATATGTGATCAGAATCCAATCATTAAGTAATCACTTGGTTTGCAGTATGGAACACCATGGAGTGATGGAGCAGGGGATATTACCCAGTGTCCTATCATGCCCGGCGAGACCTTCGTTTACAAATTTACAGTGGATAGAGTAAGCATTAAAAGTCTTCATAATTATCTTTATTGTAGAGTTTAGGAATATTTTTAGTGTCAGATAAAGTCAATTGTTTCAATGGCCTCTTCTCGGTTAGAATTTAGAATATTCTGGAAATCTTTAACAGATATAAAGATGCCATATCATGTCACAGTTACACTGGATAGAATAAGCATTAAAGATTTTTAAAGTTTCATGATTACAGATTCAAAAATAAATATGAGAAAGTCAATGGTTTCAGTTTGTTTCTTTATGTTAGATTGTAGAATATTTTCAAAATATGCCATGGAATTAAGTATTACACTGGATAGAATGAGCATTAATGTTTTTTAAAGTTTCATGATTACATATTCAAAAATAAATATGTGAAAGTCAATTGTTTCATTTTTGTTTTTTCCGGTTAGATTGTAGAATGTTTTTAAAATAATGGAATTATGGAAGTAAGGATGGCTTATCATATAATAGTTAGTAGGATTATTCTTAAAATCTCCAATAGAATTAAGGATGTCTGGTTATATAAAAATTAGTTGAATTTAACTTACTGAATTGTAGATTTCAAGAATATTTCAAAGTCTGACTGAAATGGAAAGATAAATTAATGATTTCAAGAATATTCTGAAATCTCATAGAGATATCACTTTTTTGAATTTAACTCATTGCATTGAAAATTTCAAGAATATTTCAAACTCTAACAGAAACAGAAAAATAAATTATCCATTGTTTAAAGCAACAAATATTCAGCTTGCTATAGAAGATTAAAAATAGCCATTGTATATATTTATGATTCAATTTTACTAACCAAAATCAAACTGTAAATATATACAACCCCGCTCATTTAATATCCTATAAAAAAAACTATATATGTTTTTATTTTCATCCCTGGTTTAAGATGGCTCATGTTCAAATTATATTATATAATGATATTCATGATTATGTCTGTTATTATTATATCGTGCAGCCTGGAACGTATTTCTACCACGCTCATTACGGAATGCAAAGGTCATCTGGCTTGCATGGATCTATTCAAGTAGCCGTTGCTGAAGGTGTGAGGGAACCCTTCTCTTACCACGGAGATCTGAGCCTCCTATTGAATGATTGGTGGCATAAAAGCCATACTGAACAATCCACAGGCTTATCTTTGCCTAACAACAGTTTCGTTTGGGTTAATGATCCTCAGGTGACAAGCCCGTTCTCCAAATCTCTTGTTTAATATATAACAGATGAAATAAAATTTTATCAAATCTATGAACATATAAAATTCATTTATATGTGGGTACTTAGTTAGTATTTATTTTTTTCCATCTAGTTTACTTAGTTTATTTATTTTTATTTTGCGCATGCCATATTGATACTTATGTCATAGTATTAGTTCATTCTAGTGTAACAATTTTTTTTTATAGATTTATAATCCCTATTATAAAATAAGGATGACCTAGGGTAACAAACTTTTTTTATAGATTTATAATCCCATCATAAGTAAGGATGACCTATGGTATTGAGAACTCATGATATTAAAATGGAATACAATGTATTTAAAAAAAGAAATTAAACCAATTAAACCAGCCTAGATCTACTTAATTCTAGATCTACCAAATATCAAATGATAAATGGAACTAAGATAGTTTTAATTTTAATAATTTGAAATGTATCCAATATCTTTATGTTCATCGTATATGGAAAGAAATACTAAAAAAAATTATAATTAGACTAAGTACGTACATATACCCCTTCCAAAATAAGTCTAAGAAATTTGAATAGTATCTCGATACAAAACAATAAACTACCTTATATAAAAAATCAAATTACTCATATAACATCACTATTAATTAAATAATACTAATAATTAGTAGTAATAATACTGCCATGTTGTGGACAGTCGTTGCTTATTGAGGGGCGTGGATTCTACAATTGCTCACTGGTGAAATCTACAAACAATTCAGCAGGAACAGGCAGTATCTGCAACTCCACAAATCCCGATTGTTCTATTCCTCACACTCTATCTGTAGTACCTGGCCAAACATATCGTCTGCGGATCGCTAATGTAGCTTCCTTAACTTCATTGAATTTCCTTATCCAGGTATATATTCCATAGCCTCACTAGTCTTCCATTTGATTTTCCTGCTTTATGTTGTAGTGTGCAAAGTTTTAGGTTGCGAATTTGAAATAGATGAACTTAATTGGAAAAATCAAAAGGATGGAGTGTGATGATATCAGCTGAACAACGAAGTTAATTATTTTTTTGAAATAATCTTCTTCATCACACTGCAGGGACACAACTTGACTGTGATTGAGGCGGACAGCAATTACGTGGAGCCCTTCGTTGTTGAGGATCTGAATGTATACCCAGGAGAGACATATTCAGTACTCATAACAGCAAATCAAAATCCATCCAGGAATTACTGGATAGCAGTGAATGTGCGGGGTAGTGGTGCATCCAAGACACCAACGGGGCGTGCCATCTTAAGATATATTCCGAATCCTCCCTCGATGCTACCTCCCTCCGCGCCTCCAAAAGGACCGCTCTGGAACGATACTGCCTACACCCTTCATCAGGCCAAACAGTACAGAGGTAGAGGCCATGTGATGCCTCCTCCCCTTACACCCCACAAGCGCATCGTGCTTCTGAGCACACAGAACAGAATCAATGGTTACATCCGTTGGGCAATTAACAATATTTCGTCTGTGCGCCCTCAAACACCATATCTCATAGCTGTCAATTACGGATTGAACAAGGCCTTCGACCAGTTTCCAGCTCCAGAGAATTACTCAATTACTGAATCCAACTCAAACGCCAGATATGGAAATCCAGTTTACAGATTGGAATTCAACAGCACCGTGGATGTAATTTTGCAGAACGGGAAGAAGCTGGATGGTACGAGCGAGATTCATCCATGGCATTTTCACGGCCATGATTTCTGGGTTCTTGCTCACGGAAACGGGACGTTCGATCCGCTTCAGGATACAGAGAAGTTTAATCTGATAAATCCGCCCAAGAAAAACACAGTGGCGCTCTTTCCATCGGGCTGGACTGCAATAAGATTTATAGCCGACAATCCGGGAGTGTGGACTTTGCATTGTCATATAGAAGCGCATTTCTTTCTGGGAATGGGAGTGGTGTTTGAAGAAGGGGCTCAAAAAATTGGAAGGTTGCCGAGATCCATCCTGGGCTGCGGCGGAAGCAAAGCCTTCCTGCGCCATTGAACTGCTCCGCCTTGCAATTTCTTCAGCACTCCCATTGTCTGTAACTGTTGGTGAGGATGTGGAGTGTTGAATTCCATCGCTTTTCATATTCCATCTCCGTGTAACCTTTTTACTGCCAGCCATAACTTCAGAGGTCAACGTTCTATTTTACTCTATTTTCCCATTTATTAATAAATTTTTTATTATTCATTAATGTGATTCGAGTTGTGGATGTCCAAATATGGAACCCGATCAGACTCGATTCATGTTAAGGGTTATAACGAGGGATAATTTTTTTTTTTTCAATCTATGAAAAATAGTGTGCATATCAACAAATTTTATCTCTCTTAAGTTGGATAATGAACTTATATTAATCTAGTTACGCTTTGAGAAATATATTTTATATAACAAAAAAGCATATTTTTGCTTAAAATTATATAACCAATTTTATTGAAAAGGCTATTTCATATATATATTTTACTGATCATTCATAATGCAAAGTTAAATCAGAAAATAGTCTTTACCCCCAAAATTTTATCAAAAACTAAACCCCAAATTGGCTCTATAACCCTAATTTTATGTGTGAAATACAATAACAATATTTATAAGCATAATTTTAATATAATTTTAAATAATTTTATACCTAATTTTATTTTATTTTTTTTTTAATTATATTGTAAAGATTAATAAAGAATCATTATTCCCGCAATCAGGGTGTGACTGACCTTGCAGGTTAGAGGGGAGAGAGGACGGTCAAAGGTCATGGCGGTACGAGAATGGAGAAGCCGACCAAATGGCACGATGGGGAGAGGGAGGAGAGGATGGACAGGGGCCACGGGAGCCGACAAACAGAAGTGGAGTAATAGGTAACACACGACAAGGACAGTTGTCAAAGCGGGTGGAGGCAAGAGCAGCTGGCCAAATGGCACGACAAGCAGAGGGACGAAGGCAAGGACAATTGGCACGAAAGTCAGCAAGTGGTGAGGGAGAAGTAGGTAACTTGCATCAAGAGCAGCTGGCAGTAGGCAAGGATTAATGATTGGCATTTATAGGAAGGTTAGTGGAACCCCATCCCGAGACCCTCACGTGAGAGGAAGAGCGGCGGACAACGGAACTAATCACATGGCAGATTTCTTGGAAGGGACGCCGAGCAAGTGGGAAAGAAAACAAAATGGAAAGAAGGCAATGATGAGAAGCATTTGCATGCAAAAAGAAAAGGCAGGACATGTAGTTGAAGGTGGTAAGAGCCGAGTGTTGAGCAACATCGGCTTTCAACTGCAAAACCTAGTATGTGCTCCCTGCTTTCACTTGCGTTGGTTTGGAAAACATGAATTGGTTCCCGCAAAGACTTCAGTTAGAAAGAGGCACTGTAATGAATCTGGAAGAAGAACACTGGCTAATTTTAATGGTGTTCCCCGCTGATTTAAAAGTTGAGGCCTCCCAGTATTCTTGGGTAATTAGCTTGTCAATTTGGGGTGGGATTGACTGGTTCGCCATCTAGGGAGGGGGGGTTGGGAGTTCTAATTTTAGCCTCGGGGTAGATAGGTTATGGGGAAAAATAAGAAGGCTGAGACGAATTGATGCCAGTAGGGTCGTCCTAAGCGGTTTCAACTGCGTTTGTAGGAAAAAATTATTTAAGCAATTAAGGATGGGTATGTGGATTGAGAAGGAAGGTTTCATGAATAATTGCGGAAGGTTAGAAGTATTATCTGACCTTGCCACCTCCCTCAGCCCATTGGCAGGGCTGCATTTCCTCAATCCAGAGTCGATTCATGACCTGGAAAAGGCAGGCAGAAGAAGGTGTAGTAATTAGGCCCAGAACTGGGGAAGGGAGAATGCCCAAATTGGGCTTTTGCTCAGCTCCTTTGAGGGGACCCAATGGAAAAGGGTAGGATTGTCATGGACTAGGTATAGAATTGTAGACTGGTGGGAAAGTGAGAAGCATTGTCTTGCCCTCTGGAGTGGCGAAACGCAGGGAAGAAAGAAACCTGGGAAACCGGGTGGAAGGGTCCGGATAATAGTATGTTGGAGGTGCAGGGTAGCCTTGCAGGAGCTGGAAAGAGGGACTATCCAATTTCTCATGTGAAGCACCCTAGAAGATGGCGCTGTTACTAGCCTTCGAAACCTTGAGGGGAGAGTGGGGAACCTAGGTGTAGATGCGGGTAAAAACAGTCTTCAATGTGCAGAGAAGATGTAAGCACTTGCTCCTAAGAAGTTTCATTCGGATTGGGGGAAGTATGTGGGGAATCCTTAAAGGATCGAGGCCAATTCTCAGACCAAGTATCGAAACAAGAACTTAAGGAATGAATTCAATTTCAAGACCAACTTACAAAGCACAAAATATTATGAGTTCACTATGGTAAATTTGATGACGGTTCATAATGCTTTATTTCTAGTTTCTGTTATAGGTAGCTTAAAAACCAGGGTGCTGAGGACTCTGACGACTCAGCACTTGAACCATGCCAGTGAGGACCTAGCCTCGGTCCACGCGAGCTTCTTGGATAGCAAAGTAAAAGGCAGAAAGAAGAATTGGATGGCGAAGGAAGGTAACCAACATGGGATGAAAGGAAAGAGAAGACCGGGAAAGACGGAAAAAAAGATGAAAGGCCTGGAACCAACTAAAAGCAAAGGACTGAGAAAAAGAGGCAGGAAAATAGGAAAGGAGAGTATGCAGAACCTTATCATCGCATAGTACGTAGGAACCTCGACAGAGGTGAAAGTCGTTATCTCTTAATGAAGAGATCCAGCAGAGGAACGAGAGACAATTGTCAAAGATCCAGGTAATACCAGAGATCGCCAAAATTTGTTTCACCAGACTATCTAGCATTATTGGATCATGAAAAACATCCTGGCCCATACTATGACAACCTATAAAGAAAGAGAAGACCCAGAGGAGGATAGACCAGAAGAGCCAAGTCTGAAGGACCTATAGAGGGAGATACAATATGTCCAAATGTATTTGTACCACAACAATCTTTGTTTGAATAGGATCTAACAGAGTCTCTAGAACATGGTGTGAAGTGAAGTTCCAGGATCAAGCGCAAAAGCCCCAACCCCAGTTGATTCTTCAGATGAATGAAGCAGCCCAACGAGTTTATTTTTGCCTTGATGATGGTTAGAATTTACTTTTTTAGCAAGAATTATATAGATGATAAAGTTGCCAATGTAGCATGGATGATTAGCAAAACTCTTTTTAAATTTTGGACAACATTCGATCCAGACAAGTGGCCAACAAACCTGGTTTCTTGCGGACAGGTTAAGGCGACCTGCAGTTTTGTTGAAATCAAACTTTTTTTTATGAAATATTAATAGAAAAAGGGATCTACCAAGCTTACACAAAAGAAAATAAAAATAAAGAATCATCATTAGTTATAAATATTTATTTTATTTTCATTTTCATTTTGCTTTATTAATAATTATTTATTTTATGTTATTTTTATCTTTGTATTTACATAACATTATCACATATTTTCCATACTTGCATGGACAACGCTTCTTATTTTTTTATTTTTTTATTTTTTTTTAATATTTGCATAATATATGATTACACCATCTCTTTCATATTGAGTTCGAGGGTTTTTGGTGCAATTAAATTCCATTTCAATGTAGCCTTTTGCTGTAAGCCATACATTTCGAGGTATTAAATATTTTTTAAAGCAATTGTTGAAATTTAATTAGAATAGATAAAAGTGTATTGAAAATTTTTAAATTACAAAGAAGTTCTTTATAATTAATTATTACTAATTTTTATAATTATAATTACTAAAAAATGATATTTTACATTATTTAAATAAAGTTTATGAGACTACATAACTATAAACACATATAAACATAAATTCATTTTAAATCTAAATTTATGAATGGCGAACAAAAATTAAATATGTTGTTGAGTGCAAAATTTAAATAAAAATTTGCAATTCTTATTTTAAATTTTATTAAAACATACACATGTTTTAAAGAAATTTACTGATATGCACAACATTCTTCTTACATAGATAACTAACTACCTTATTTGAAAAAAAGTATTGTACATATTAAATTTTTTATGCTTCATACTTATGAACCAGAATCGTGTTTATATATATATATATACTATGTGGTTCTTAACAGTGACCGCTACATCCATGGAACAATTGTGCAGGGAGATCCACTTCACTTCAATCTAACTTAAACTTGTTAATTTTTTATATGTTTATTAATTACATATTCTAAAACATCATAGTTATAAATATTAATCATTATTATTTAAAATTATTTTAATGTGATATCTTAGAAAATTTGTTTGTAATTTTATTAACAATATATAAAATTAAATTAATGGATTTATTATTTAATATTGTTATGTTGTATTAATTTTGCAGTTACTATAATACATAATTTAAATATAGCTACAACATCTCCCCGTACCTGGTTGTAAATCTCATGTTGCAACCACTAAATTAACACACTAATATTCATTAAACCAAGTAGATGTTAACTAACTTCTAAGTATCTAAATATCCTAACATCCATTTTGAGATATAACTAAATGATTGTTAGGATTAAAAAGCGCTAAGAGAAGTGGTGGTGTTTAAAGACATTGTTACTGTGTTCCCAATGGCCACTGGAACATCTTAACATGGAGCCTTTTGAGCCTTTAAATAAAATACATTAAAGATAAATACCATGGGTTGTCATATACCTAAAGCATAAAAACCGTTGATAACTTGACCGAATGAAGTCTACCTAAACCACCCTGACAATCCCCCGCCAAACTTGACTCAAGGAGATTGACCTAGTCCCAATTATTCATCAACCATATCACATTCCCTCCCTCAAGCCAGATACCAATACACCTACCACCTTGGTACATCTCCAAGTGGTCCATTCCATAACTTAACAACTCCATTTTCCATTGCACTACATGTATGCCTCAACAAACTCTTAAGGCCTTATAACAATTCTTCTCTTATGCAACATGTATGCCTGAACATAAGGTCTTACAAATTCCTAGGGGAATACACCTATCGATGAAAGGATTTCAAAACTTAGACCAAAACCCTTAGGGTGTTCACACATCACAAAGTGGCTCTTTCGCTCTATACCACTCCATCTTCATTATGTTCATACCACCTCTAATCTATCTTTGTCTCACTATATCTTGTCTAATCCATACCTATACTTATCATTTTAACATGACTTGCACTTATCTATTCCACACAATCTCTCATTAGCACAACTTCTATTAATTTAGTGGGAATCATTCTCTTTTATCACAACAACCACAACCATGCACAACACATCCACACACTTTTCAAGGTAGCTTCTTTGTGGCCTCCAAAGCATGTTTCCATGCTACTTTACCACAATCAACAAGACCTTTCTCAACCATATGGGCACGTTCCTCTTACTTCAAGAAATCACTACCTACAAGGTCCTCTCCTATAAGATACTTCGAGCATTTTCACCTAGAAATTTTCCTAAGGTGGTTGTTGAAACAACTGCACACTTGCCTCCTTAATTATTGGCCACATCCCTTCACACCATCACTACTCTCCATAACATCCTATATTATGTGTGTGTCATGGCCAAACACCATGGCCCAAACACATGGACCACTACTTCAATCATCGAACACATCCTCGGGGAGTTGAACCTTATTATTGCATTTCAACTCCTCTAATTCTCTTTAGTCATTGATCACCGACATGCCATCCTTTTCCATGTATTTCAGATTTTTCTTTACCAATATCGACATATCCAGCCATAGCCAGAATGCCATCATTTCCTTCAGCATCCCAGGGCACTCCCATGCCTTCATGTGGCCCTACACTAGTGTCGCTACCCAAAGTGAAAAATTATGGTTATCGACCAAAATAATCATTGCAATGATAACTTCACTCACGACTATCTTGACCATGTCATGAGGCCCAACCATTACCATATACCTTGATGTTATTCACACTCTGTTGTAGTGTACATTGTGACTCTCAAATGGATATCCTATGCCAAGGTCATGCATGTTGTGCCCAAAGTTATTGTCATGGTGGATGTTCATACCACTGATGTCTCTTTCCTCCACAACTGATACCAAATTTCCATCACAGTCGACCATTGCTCATGCATAACATTCTTGCACTCATCCAACATGGGAAATATATAATTATTTCATTGTTCTTCACGTTCTGTAAGGCTCTGTTCACATCCCAATCAGTCATTCATAACTTCTTCGAATGTGTGAACTGTGAGCCCCACCTGCATTCAACTGAAAAACTCTGGGTTTTCACACTTCCTTAAGTGGATTTATTCAGCAAAACCATCTCTAGTACCACCATGTAAACCATTTCCTCATGAAATTTAATACCATTTTTCTATGATCTCTGCATGACCTCAAGGTGATCTCTATGTTTTCGCCAATCAAACCCTCATCCTATTCAATGGATGTCTCTTCGGTCAATGTTTCAAAGCCTTATGCTTCATCAACCTCACCAACATTGCAGTCAGTAAATGATGCCTCTCATAGTCACTCCTTATTCATTGGCTCAGTCCCACAAAACAATTCATTCATAGTTATTTCTATTTTTCCAAATCTTTTTCTATGGAGTTTCCTCACCTATGGAAAATATTCTTAGTTCTTCATTCACATAGGCAGATGACCTTAGCACCATTTTGCATTGAATTTTTACCAACAATAAAAACATACGATAATGGCTCTTATTCTCAGCCTTTGTTCTCACACTTCAATGATGCTACAATGACACTCCTCTCATTCCAGGTCTCCTCATTTTCACACAACTATGCACAAACCTATGCTCCTCTTCCTTGTGTTTGCAACTTCACTTGGTCGACACTTGGGTTTGCATTGCAATGGATTCTTCTTCTCTATGCTACATGGAATCGTGGAGATCAAGGCTCTAGTCTCTCACATCTACCATTCTAAATATTCCCATTCTCTTTTGGATCTAATACCAATTTTTATAATTACAGAGGACCAAGAGAAGTGGTGGTGTCTAAATACAACATCACTATGTTCCCAATGACCATTGAGACGTATTAACATGGAGCCTTTTGAGAATTTGAACAGGCAACATTGAAGATAAATACCATTGCAAAAATCATGGGTTGTCATAGACCTGGAGCCCGAGAATCACCAGAAACTTAACTAAGTCAAGTTTTCCTAAACCACCCTAAAAATTATTTTAAAAAGTGACACAAAAGTAGAATTAAGGATGTATTAGAGTCTATTTCCCCTTACTGACCACTCCTTAAACTCTTAACATAGATCGAAGTTGAGAAAAAATTGCTTCTATACGATACTTTCTAAAATTATTTGCAATTTGATCATCCATAGAGAAAAAGAACCCTTTGATCATCTCGAGTAAGATTTTCAATGAAAGGCATGTGTAGTTCAATGTGTTCATTGACACAAGATATATCCAAGGAAACCCTTTTGGATGAAAAACCAGTTGGAAGGTGAGGCTGCTCTATTCTCTTTTTCTGAATGGAAAATGGATGCAAATACAAGGAAGTGAGGGACGTGGCTCATGGGCTACTATAGTGCACAAATACTCTCTTTTTTTTCTCTCCCCCTATCCTTCTCAGCTACTCTACTTAGCTATGGAACAAAATTAACTTGAATAGAATGGAACCCCTTTTCCTCCTAGTGGCTCGATTATAACAGATACCAATAGCCCACTAATGGTTAGGTTCAACTCCTTCAACTCTTAACTATAGTTACAATATTGAATCTTCTAGGGAATTCTTCATCATGATCATGTACCTAGCCCATTTTTCATGAGTAACGGGGGCTAACATGCCATCCTCTTGAATTATGGTTGTCCAAAGAAGAAGGTCAACTTTTGAGTGGTGTAACATTTGCATATGGACTTCAATTGAGGTGATTTTTTTGTCATTATAAAGGTCTCTTTATGTAGAATAGCAAAAAAAGGGGTAACAATTAAGAGACAAAGTTTTACTCCCTAAAAAATTGAAATTTGATGCCTCAAACTTCTCTCAGAAGGTTTCAGACATGAATTTGTCAAACGAGGTCCCTCTAATAAAAATATTCCTATGAGATGTTTCCTCCACTTTTTCCACTTTGAAAGCATCAATAGGGATGAAAAAAGATATAATGATCCTATCCATATCAAATTACCTCATCAAGTAGAGGAACCTATTAGTAGAAGAGATTACATGGGAAGATGAGTTCTTCATGTAGAAACATCCATATATAATTAAGTGTTTAGGACAACACATGTTTGAAGGGGAGGGGAATTCTAATCCCCAAAAAAATCTCCATGTAAATCCCTAGATATTGAGTTATATTTATATTTTTATATTACTTCTATCAGATATACCCTTAACTCTCATTGTACCTTTCGTCTTCTATATAGACCAAGAATACATAGTTTGAGGATCATGTCATCTCATTCTTGTACACTTTTTCTATTGTTAAAGGAACTTTACCCCTCAAAGAGGATTATCTTTCATTCTTATTTATATTTTTGAAGGCGTGGATCTACTTTTCTCTATTTCTAGACTATCTTAGTGTTTTTTATGTAACAGGTCTTGAGATAAACCTAGAATCGCATACAATAAACATAAAGAAAATTATTCAGTTAATCATACATTTTCCTCCTTTCCCACCTTCTTGATATTTACACTTAAAACCAACTAATTTTGGATAGAAGTTAACTGTTTTCTTGCTGGTCTATTGGTAATTCACCCTATGTTACTAAGGATTTTTCTCTGAAACATTTAGGCATTTAATTTAAACCTATAAGTGCAATATGCACCTATATGTTATTCTATTTGTATTGTTCTCACAATTCTTGAAGAATGTCTTTTTCATTCTATGATGAAATTGAGATTGTAGTTTTTCTTGAAATAAAGGGAGTGGATTTTTAAACTTAAACTATGATTAGTGATATTGAGGGTTCAATGATCAAATTCTATTTTTATAGAAATCATAACAAATCTCTAGCATAAAACAAATTCTCTAAAATTTAATGCATGTCGGTACAAGAAAGTGCTTTGATACCATTTGTAGTGTATTTATAGAGAAAATAATAGGGAGTAGTATATAAAGAAAATCAAACGTGAATGTTCACAAAATATGAGTAATGTTTCTGTGCCTCTTTGACGGGGAAGTCTCCAAATGGATAGTGCTCCAACACAATAATAATTGTTGACA
The DNA here is from genome assembly GCA_000404065.3 of Pinus taeda. Taxonomy (NCBI): domain Eukaryota; kingdom Viridiplantae; phylum Streptophyta; class Pinopsida; order Pinales; family Pinaceae; genus Pinus; species Pinus taeda. The sequence goes on from APFE031020359.1 coordinate 40,526, forward strand.
AAAGCATTACATTTATTTCTACCATTTGTTAATAGTTGTTATCTACCCAAAACCTAACCACTAGTGGCCCCAACAATAATGAGTTGAACACAATTAGGAATGAGTACCAACTAACTATTTAGAATTATTCAATAAGGATATCACTTTTAATTAACCATACAAAAACTATCTAGGGGTCTTATTCAAAGAGAATATTTGGTGTGCAGCATTTAAGTCATTCCTAAGTATCCCTAACTAGAGGGATAAGGTAGGACCTTTTCAATGGAACTTGAATCATGCTGTAAGTTTGATCCTACCTAAAATTTATATTGCATCCATGTCACATTTGTGACTAGAAAAAGAAACATTTTGCTATATGAATAACTTACCCCGTGTTTAAAAGATATAAAATGAAGTCCACATTATTACAACATGAGAACCACAAAATATTAATTGTCATCTAATACTATTTTATTTGTACATTTATTCCATATTCATTTTTCACATGAAAATAAGAAATTACTTTGTAAATGCGATATAATGGATGTACTAGAATTTGAACCAAAAGGGTACGAAGACAAACTGATAGAAGTGTATATGAATGTAGAGTAACATAGAGGTAGCACTACAAGAAACAAGGATGTGGATGTGGAAGGAGTGAGGAATTAGGAGGCGAGGTGGGGGGAATGTGAAGGAATTTGTGAAGTAGAGTGATATGTATGGAACATGGCTATGTTATCAAAATCTGGTGAGTTGTTGGGGTGATAAAATTCCCTCATAGAAGCATCGAAGAGATAGATATAGCCACAAACTAATAAGGAAGTGTTGATGGGTACTAGAAATCCATCAACCTATGGGGTCTCCTCGATGTGAAGTCCCAATTAGAACTCACATCATTTGGAAAAGGAGCCCCATCGAGAGTATCATCCCAGTTTCCATGTATTCTTATATATTTTCCTTAGCTTTATCCATTAGAAAGAGAGAGAAAACCGTATGTGCCTTTGTGAAAAATAAGTAAATGTGCTAGGTGAATTTTCAGTTTTAGGTGTATCAAGGTTCTTCTATTGCAGAGGGAGGAAATGTGAGCCTCTTAAAAGAGAGGTAATAATACCACCCTAGTATAGGCACACAATAGCAGAAAAGAGAATCACCTAACATCAAGAAAAATAATCCACATAGATGTGACTATTGTTACAACCATTACAACACATTTTCCATAAGATAAGCACTAAAATAAATGAAATAGTTTAACTACTTTAGTACATGTGAAAAAAAACATGAATAATAAAAATCCATAGAAAAGTATAACAAATGTTCACAATCCATACATGTAAATGTGTTGGCCATCAAGATTCAAGTATTAAGTAAAAGTCACAATATACATGTATACAATGAACATCACTATCTCTAATAGTGGAGTATTGGAGACACGACCTCCTCCCCAAAAGTACTCACTTTGTTTCTCTAATGCCTTATCGTAGAAGCCAAGGTGAAAAGTCATTTTCATGAACAATGAGGGTGTATATATAACAAATGGGGTCATCCTTTAGCCCCCTTACAAGTCTTGGACTAGCCTCGTGACTGTTTGACTTCTCATGATTTTTAGAATTCGTACATGACTCTTCACATTACATAGATGACTCTTGGACTTCTACTTCACATTACATTTTCTAATATATAATTACATAATCCACGAATGATGTGGCACATGATAGCTCATGAAACAACATGACATGACACTGATGACATGGATTGCATGATGACATGGCAATGTCAAGTCACATTTTGTCGTTGTTTTCTTTAAGTCTTCTTAAAAATATGGTGCATTTTCTTCTTCTTCCTCCTCCTTATGACTTGAAGATAAGGAGTCTTTAATGTGGTCTTGATCTTCCATCTTCTATTATAATGCATTGTTCCTTCATCTTCATGCATGATGATCATATAATCTCCTCATCTCCTTAGGTGTCTTCTAGCATCTCCTACTTCTCCATCGCCTTCTTCATAATCTTGTCGTAGCATGATAGAGTACCCACATATGAAATCAACTCATGACAAGATGATATCAGTGTGATAAACCCCTATTCTAAGATATCGCATGATGATCGAGTGACTAAGCTAGAATTGGGTGGTAGGCTCAGTGACTGCGTAATTGAGCAACTCAGGTAGTCAAGGGTCAGACTTGAGATTTGGGACTGTGTAATGTGCAATTCATGATTGGACTAAGAAAAAATATGGCACAGTTAGGGAGCTTAGGGAGCTAGGTTGAGGGATTGAGCACTAATTTTTCCCACTACACAGTTCTTGAAGGTAGAGGAGGTCAGGTGATTGTGCAATTGCATAGTTCAAGAGCTTAGGGCTAAGGCTTGAGCCTCAAAACTTCACAATGCGTAGTACTAATTAGGAAGGAGAGAGAAATTGTGCAGTTTTTTAAGTCAAACTCTGAGCTTGAGCACTGTGATTGCCCAGTGCACAGTCCTGGAAGGAAATAACTGTGCATTGTGCAGTACCAAGAGGTAGGGTTGTAGCTTGAGGATTGAGACTACACAATACACAGTTTAGGAGGGTTAGATGAGGCTAGGTTATTCAGTCAGGAAGTTTTCCAAATTTGACTAAGTGTGGGATCCATACAAGTAATGGGAACCCTAAAACAACTTGATTGTGATCATGAAGGACACAACATAGATCATCCAGAACACATGAGCAACATAATTCCCTCAATGCGACAACTTACGACAAGTGTGACACCAAAGATAGAATTTTCGATGATTGTGGCAAGACTGTTGAAACATTGCTTGAAACTTTGAGACTGAGTGCAATACATCTTTACATGGTAACTACAACACACTAACACAAATATTACCCCTTGAAACACACCAAAACTAGCTTTCGTTCATTATGTGACAGTCGACATGCCAAAAGACGACATGTATTATATGGAGAGAAAATGGGGAACGAAACTTGTGATACGCAAATGAAAGTGAAGAGACACATGCCATAGAGAAGATACCATGAAAAAGAAATTAATTAAAGTGAAATAAAGAAAAACTAACAGTAGAAATCATGAAAATGACACCTATGAAAGCGAATGTGCCCAAAAGTGACAATTTGAGAAACTCACCAAACTAGAACTATAAACGTAGCCAAAAGTGAGCGATTTTCAATAATAGTGCACACTGATTGTTAACATAGGTTGAACATTATGCAATTACTGTCTTGATGGATTGCGCTCTGCTTGTTAAAGCTTGCGTAAAAGAATGTGTTACATGAACTTGTGGTAGCTAAGCATGTGTGAGCAAGTGACTTCGACCGACCAAGGAGTGACCACGGAACGACCGATCGCAAGATCCATAGTAGGCTACAAAATTCAAGTCTAGATAAAATTTTGGAGGGTGTTTTTCACAGTGACAACACTTGCAAACACACTAGTAAAACTCCAACTTCTTTTCCTTGGTCAATTCTTTCGCAAAATGTTTAGTTCTTTAGGGAGTATTGATTCATCGTTTATATTACCATGGATTCCCCACTTACCTTGTGCATAAAAATTGTCCCCTTCACTCCTTTACTCGGTTAAACGCAAACATAAGGCCAACGATCACACAATGTTTAGAATCAAGAAAGAGTAATGAAGTTTGCAAGCTCTATATTTTCAAAGGGTATTTTTTTATCTTTGGTGTTGCTCCGCTGCCTGCAAACCTCAACAGTACCTAGATGGAGTAATTTCAGGGATGCAAACATTGCTCCGCCATCAGTAGGTCTAGAAAGTATCCTAACGGAGTTTCTTTCTTCGCCTCTCTGCATGGGAAGCCTTTCTCTTCTTTTTCCTTTATTTATTTATTTTAAATAGGATTGTGCCTCAACACTTATTTATTTCACGGGCTGAAGAGGGATCCCGACTCATTGAGAGCAGAAGCGATTATCCCTTCATAGAATCATATACAAGATGTATGATATTGGTTTTCTTGTTGAGATTTTCCCCTTGTACTTATTTACTTTATTGGATCAGCCTAAAAATGCTGAAACATAAAGTCCTAAGTGTAGGTATCAGGTTTCCAGAATAGGCATGGAGATCATGGTTTGACACAAGGGTTTCCTTACGCAAGGATCATATTTTTCGTCGGAACATCATGGACCAAAAGGTGTAATCAAGACAAGGAAGAAGTATAGAGAGTTAGCCAAATGTTGTAGTCTAAAAAAACCCTTTTCTATTTTGGCACATTTCCTTTTGAGCCAACAGAGCATATTCATGCAAGGTCTCACAAAATGAAAGAAAATACAACACATAACAAGGAAACAAAACCATAAGACAAAAATGAAGGAGGCTAAACCAAAACATGATGCGAAACCAAAATCAGAAAACACAAGACAAACTACAAAAAATGAATGCAGGATGAATGTGCAAGTAAACTAATATGTAACTAGACATACTCCTAACCTGAGCATCTTAGAAGGTTGGGGTCAACTATAATGAAATTTCCAATGAAGCCACTATAGCTGCTTCTAACCGGCATTCACAAAGATACAAGGAATTAAAAATATATATAAAATAGTGAGCCAAAGAAAAGATAAGAGCTTGAATAACTTGCACAATAAATAGGAGGTCTTTCTTGTCAACAGAAAGATAGGACAACCACTACTTCTAACTAGTTCACATTCTTACATTTTTATGACCATTATAAATAGACAAACCATGAAATCTTCTTATCAATGCACCTTCATATGTGTCATCCTTCTTAGCAAGAATGAGAAAATATTGAAACTTGTTATTAGCAAAAGGGATTGCTAAGAAATATGCTTCCACGAAATAATAGATTGAAACGTGAAATTTGAAGAAATCCTCTTGAAAACCCCAAAATCATTGAAAATATGAATTTTCAATTAGAAGCATAGAGACAGGATGAGAATCTTGTGAGAGACAATTGATCCAATCATATTTAGTTGTCTTCTCAAGATAGTGAGCACTTAACATGACCACCAACAAAGGATGAAGTACCTCAACCATTTGACAAGTACTTGAAGGATGAAATGTTAAACCATGAATAACAAATGATGTAAAACAATTGTCATTGGATATACTAGTGGAAAAATGATAAAATGAATGAGAGTTAATATTATGATGATATGGGATGCTTATAACATGATATTCTTGGTTCAAAGATGGATCGATTTGAACACTTTATGAATTCCTTGAACAAATGAATCATATTCCTCACATGATAGATATGACAACTCATTTCCATGTAACTGGTAACATATTGCGTTAGCATCATAATCATTGAAAGAAGTGAAAATGAATGCTAGCACAACAAACACATGAAACCAATCAGGATCCGATGAGTGAAGAAGAATCTGATTTGCCAGATAAATTATCCATTCATTAATACTCAAGAGGATTTTAGGTGTGAGGAAGGGAAATATTCACAATATAACATTCACAAGAAAAATTAGGTGTTGATTATTCTGAAATGAATTTTATAGGCATGATTTGTTTAGCGAAAGATGATTTTTTAAATGATTAACTTCACAGTTCCATGATTCTATGAGAGATACACATTCCAAACCTGAGTTTGATACAAGAGATTTACATGAAGATGAATCAATTGAATAAGATTCATGAATCTGATTAGAAATAAAATCTTGAAATCTCAAAACACTACATCAGCATTACCAAACATATTTGAAGAAGGAATTTACATCCAACGAAACCACACAAAGAGAAATATTTCATGAGAGAAACCATATCTGACTTAGTTCGGGGACCTTACCAGAGTCACGAGATCCTAACATATCTATCAACAAAAATTGATGTGCATTGACTCCCTGGCATGCCCCAGAAATTTCAGGGATTGTAAAATCACATTTTGAAGATTGAACCAGATCATGCATGGTGTGAGGATAGCTACTACCACTGATTTCAATAAGACCACTACTAACTGAATGCCAGCCATCTTTGTCATTTATTTCATTGGATTTTAAAACTTCAACAACCATATTGCTCAAGTTGAGAGATTCTTCTGATCACAAATCCAAAGATGAATGAATCAGGAAAATTTCCTGAGAAAGTTGATTTTAAGAATTCTCTTTATGCAAAACAAGAGATGATGAGGGATGGAAAGGATACTCGATGATTTTATTATTTTCTCTTTCATCATGGATATCCTCACCGCCTTGTGCCAACTGATAATTTAAGTCATTGGATGAAGAACTTGAAGAACATGGAGTATCTTCATTGCATATAGATGCATCGCAAATGGGAGAGCACAAGGGATAGTGAGATGAAGAGAAGGTTTCAATAAGAGCATATTATTCGACCAAACTAGATTCTAAGTTTAAACCTTTCAAATCAAAATATTCTAAAAGAACTGAAAGACTGGTTGATGCACTTGGGAATTCATAATCACATACAACAACAGAGTCATCATCATCAGAATGACTATTACCCAAGACTTCAAATTGATTAGGTAAGTAAATTCCATTTGATTCATCACCAAGATTCTCAAATTCAAAATCATCCAAGGATGAAAGAGCATTATCCTGACATGGAGAACTTTGAAAAATAGAAGAAATATCAAACGTCTCTTCACTTTCTTGATCCTCTATCCATTTAATGTGACTACCTTGTACCTGATCGCAATTTGAACTAGCAACTTGATAGTCAAGAGAGTGTGAAGAACTGGTTGGTGGAGAAGATTGATCAAGGATATCATGATACAAAGACTCATGGCATGTAGATGATAGAGGGTGAAAAATGTACCATAATGAGGTAATACTTTTAGCGAAACAAGATTCAACATTGACGTTAAGAATGACAAAAACATCCCGAGGAGTGGAAGAATTAGTCTTCACCATAGGCTTCATGAGCCATTCTAGGGTTTCCTCCATTGGATTTGAACCATGAAAAGAAGGAGGAGGATGATAATATGGATTAGGAGTTTGATTTGAAGATTTCCAAACTTTATTATCATCGCAAGGAGGTACCTGCATTGGTACTGGAAAAGGAGGAGGACAAGGAACAAAAGGATTATTAGGTTCCTCCTATGAAATTAGAGGTGCTTGATGATTTACAAAATTTGGCGAATTAGAAACATTAGGAGGTTCAGATTCATCGTGCAAAGAGATGTGAACCTAATGCTCAAACTTGTACCTAAATAAATCCCAATATGTATCTTCTCCATGAAATTCATAGCAAAGGTGAAGGAATCAATCACATAAATCCTTAATTCATTCATTAGGCTTCATTCTTAGCTTATTAACTCTTTTATAAACATCTCGATAATCATATCTATCGAATACTTGATAAGGCTCCTTAGGGAAATGATGAAAATAATCGATGAAAGGAGATGGTAAGGTATGACACCATTGATTAACATGACCTTCAATGGTGAGGAATAAAGCCACAGAAGAAAAATCTCCATCATTGATTTCATAATATTCACAAAAATTAAGAAAAATAGAAATGAGCTCGGTTATGGATGTTTCATCATCACCATTAAACATTAATTGAGACCAATGATAAAGAGGCTCATCAGGGATTAAAATTTTACTAGGTGATAGGTTAGAAAAACACCTTGAGAGTATAATTTCAAGATGAGCCATTTAAGATAAGAGATTCAGAATAGACTCAACGAACACAACTTTTCATGTGGCTCTCCTTCTAGTGCCATTTGTTGACAGGTGCTAGAAATCTGTCAACCCAAGGGGTCTCCTTGATGTGAAGTCCCAATTAGACCCCACACCATTTGGAGTAGAAGCCCCATCCGAAGTATCCACCTAGTTACCATGTATTCTTATAGATTTTCCTTGGCTTTAGTTGTATGTGCCTTTGTGAAAATCATGTAAGTGTCCTTGGTGAATGTTTGGTATCAGGTGTATCAAGGTTCTTCTACTGTAAAGGGAGGAGAAGTGAGCCTTTTAAAAGAGGGATAATAGTACCACTCTAGTAGAGGCTCACACAAGCGGAAAAGACAATTTACTAACATCAAGTAGAATAGTCCACATAGATGTGATGATTCTTACAACCATTACAACATATCTTCAATAAGATAAGAACTAAAATAACTAAAATAATTTAACTACTTTAGTACAGGTGAAAACAAAAATGAAACATAAACATTCACGTAACAATCTTACAAATACTCACAATCCATGCATGAAAACGTGTTGGCCATTAGGCTTCAATTATCAAGTAAAAATCCCAAGTTACATGTATACAACGAACATCACTAGCTCCAATAGTGAAGTGTTGGAGTCACAACTTGCTCCCAAAAAATACCGACTTTGTCTCTCTAATGCTTTATGGGAGAAACCAAGGTGAAAAGGCCTTTGCATGAAAAATGAGGGCTTATATATAACAAATGGGGTGATACTTCACCTCCCTTATGACTCTTGGACGACCCTCATGACTCTTTGACTTTTCATGAATTTGGGACTTCCCACCGGACTCTTCACATTACATAGATGACTCTTAGACTTCCACTTCACATTACATTTTCCAATATAGAATTACATAATCCATAGATGATCTGGCACACGATGTCTCATGACACAACATGACATGGCACTAATTACATGGACCACATGATGACATGGCAATGTCAAGTCAAGTCACATTTTTCTATTATTTTCTTTGTGTAGTCTTGAAAATATGGTGCATGTTCTTCTTCTTCCTCCTCCTCATGACTTGAAGGTAAGGAGTCTTCAATGTGGTGTTGATCTTACATCTTCTGTTATAATCCAGTGTTCCTTCATCTTCTTTCCTGATGATCATCTTATCTCCACAACTCTTTAGGTGTCTTCTGACATGTCCTCCTTCTCCATCTCCTTCATCATTATCTTTCCATAGCATGAGAGAGTACTCGCATATGCAATCCACTCATGAAAAGACGACATCAGTTTGATAAACTCTTAATCTAGGATGTTGCATGATGATCCACTAACTAAGACGAAACTGAGTGGCAGGTTGAGAGAGAGCCTTAGTGACTACACAATTCTGTAGCTAAGGAAGTCAAGGGCCAGGCTTCAAAATTATATTCACAACATTGTATTCCTCTTCAAAATGCTTTGTCCTCAAATTGAATTGCTCACAAAGCGTTATTTTTCCTTGTCCTTGTAGTCTTTTCACATCTTTTGGAATTCTTGAATTGTTGAAAGTACAAATATGTTTGATTGTTACAAATGAGGCATGTTTATATAACTAGGTAGGTGCATCTTCATGGAAGGCGTTGTCCCATTAGATATGTTCCTTGAGTACTAACTACTAATTATTTTTTAATAATTAATCATTGCTATATTTACATTATTTTTATATAAACTATATTCATAACATTGTCTTCCTCTTCAAAAAGCTTTGTCCTCAAAGCGTATTACCGAGAAGGCGTCATTTGTTCTTTGTCCTTGTAATCTTTTGGCATCTTTTGGAATTTTTCGATTAGTCATCCTCATTGATACAAGATGATAAGATAATATGAGTGATAAATAAAATATTCAAACTGAGAAGAGATCTCACCATCCTAAACCAATCTTCTATGGAATCTTGCAGTTGTTAGAAACTTGCGAAGAATTGTTATCACCAGAATGAATTGTGTGCACTTCAATATTCTTCGGAACATAAGTTTGTTGTTTATGTTCTAAGTGATAGGAATACGTAGATCGGTTGAGTTGTCTACTCTTGTGATTCAGATGTCAATAATCAATTATTTTCTTTTGACTTTCCCTTATTAAGTGTGTGGAAAATTTTTGAAATACTTCAGGTACTCATGTTGTTGAGTTGGTTACCGAATTTGCACTTGAAAGTTTGATTGTTTGAACTGCAACATATGAATGTGTTTTTTCTTCAACTTGCTTATCTTCTTCTTGAGTTGAGATATTTACTAGATCGATGTTCATTCCTTTTTCTTCAACTTGAATTTCTACATTTGAAGATTTCGACACTTCCTTCTCAATAAGTTGTTATACCTTGGTTTCCAATGAATTCATGTCCTTCCTAAGCTTCTTAATTTATGTTAGTAATTTTTCATTATGGCCTTTAAGTCGAGAAATTTCCTCATTTTTGTGAACGATGATTTTGTTAACTTCTATTTGCATATTTTGTAATATTTTTTTATCTTCTTGGAAAATTACTTTTGAAATATCTTGTATGTCTTCTGGTGTTACTTAATTGGATTTAATGTAACATCTTGTAATGTTATTTTTTTCTTTTTGTATGTAAATTTCAAAAACTTCTTTTCGTATTGAGGATGAAAGACCCTAGTGATTCCATCCAGGGTGAAGCCAGAATAATGTCCACTTGATGGCTCCACAACGATCGAATTGAGAATTGTGATAAATGTATAATCCTCAATATTTGATTGTAAGTCAGCTATGTCATATTTTTTTTATCCCAAGGGCCTAATTTTTCAATTACATTTGACTCAGGAATTATTAATTGGTTAGCAAGGTTAGAGTTTATATATTTTTCTTCTTCGTTGGAAGAGATAGTAATAGTAATATATTTTCCCGCAAAGAGTCCCCTTAATTTTGAATAACACGAGAACATAAGTTAATAAAGTTTTTGGAAATGTTTCTTCCTTTATTTTCGAATTAGACTTCATTCTTTTTCTTTAATAATTGACTCTATTTTGTGTTTATCGAAATGAGAATTAAATTTTTAAAAATAACTCTTTTTCTATTTTTTTTTTATAATATTTAACTCCTTAAATTTCACAAAATAATAAAAATATTTAACATATATATCACTTTTTTTTTCTTAATCTCTTTTCCCTTTTATTTTATTTTTTATAATTTCAAAAAAATCATTTTATTCAATAAAAATATGTTCTCTTTTATATATCTTGACTCCCACTTAATTTTTCTAATCCTCCTAATCCGCCTTTTACCTTATACACCTTATGTAAGATAACGTATATAATATGCACTGTTTCTTTATATATAATGGTTTTATAGTCTTTAGTATTTTATATATAATGGCTTTGGGATCACTATTGAATATTTTTCAAATCTCTGGGGATAGATATGACTTTTGGATGATAAATCTGTATGACTTAATAAATATTTAACTCAATGTATAGCCGCGAATTCTAATTTGGTTGTGATGTTTGGAATTTGAAATCAATTCTTCTTTACACACAGAAATCAGAATTTAGGTGTTAAAGACATGATGCTGCGGATAGATTCGATTAGGCCGCTATTGAATTGAGGGTGGCTCGATGTCCAGATTGCGGATGCTGGCGCTGTTGTTCCGTAGAGCGGCTTGGCAAGCAAATGTGGCTGGTCTGAAAGCGTAATTTCAACTGTGCATTGGGTGAAGAAGTGCAGCAGCCCAGCGATTCAGCGATGTGCGACTTCAGCGATGAGCGATCGGCCGATATCGCATCGGCGAAATGGCAGCGGGAATTATAAAGTTTCTTTTATGTTTGCGATAAGCGATTCCCGATATCGCATCGGCGTATCGCTATCGGCATTTTTAGTGGAGCATAACTTTTTACAAATGAGCAATCGTCGATGGGTCGAACCTTACAATGGTATTAATTTTTTTGATAAATTATCGGGTCCACAGTGTTTTCGCAATCGGGGAAACCAAGGGTGCACAATTTTTCATAAGTGCATGCTATGCGATGAAGTCTGGACCCGATGGGCTCCCAAAGCCAAATTTGAATACTGATTGAAGTACAGCCCTGCTGCAAATAAATTTGACGTGAAGTAAAAGTTTCTTTACCACCGTTCATGTCAGTGAATCAGTGAATGAAAATTTACTGTGGGTTGGTAAGTCTTTGATGAAGTTTTTAATTTCTTATCAGCGGGAGTATGGGCACAAGTAAAAGCCAGTAAAAGCATTTAATTTTTATTGTTTTCTTTTACGGAAGCATGGCAACACGGATGTAAGTAATTTCTTTTGTAGTCATATATATATGTAATTTTTTTTGGTTGTTGTAGAATTAGAGAAGGGAGGCACAATAGTGCGTATGTGATGTTTTCTTTATGAAAAAGGATCCACGCAGTAGCGTGAGAAATATATATGTAATTTTCACACTGCAGTGAATTGTAATTGGTGAATCCCTCTATGAGAGAGGAAGATTATAATCTGTAACAACAATTCTTTTATGAATAGAAATCCTTTGTGTATGAACTCTGTCTGCTGCTCAGAATTTTTTTTGATGTTTCCGCTGTGTTAAAATTCCTGTGGAGAAATAGAGCATTGACTCTGTGTGCAAGTATATTTTTTTCTGTTTTTGGGATTTTACCAGAAAAATCCCCAACAGTGGTATCAGAGCTTGTTCAGGCTCTTTGAAGACATTCAAAGAAGCTGAAGGAAGGAGTTTTCTGGTTGCAGTAAATCTTCTCCAGCAAAGTGAAGACTCAGTTAAAAAGATCCAGGTATTCCTCAAAAAAAAAATTGAGTAGCTGTTGAAGAAACAATAAGTTATTTTAATACATAGTCAAGCATTTTATAGCATAAGTTAAGGAGTGCTAGAATGGCCAGCACCAGTACAAGCATGGGTATGTTTAACCCTCAATTCCCACAGTTCAATGGGAAAAACTATGACTATTGGGCAATAACCATGAGAGCACTGTTTGCCTGTCAAGATTTATGGGAATTAGTTCAAGATGGTTTTGAAGAACCAGCAGATGAAAATGAGTTTAATAGATTAACTCAGGCAGAGAAAGATCTATTAAAGAGCAGTAGGAAGAAGGATTCAAAAGCCCTTGTATTTTTGTATCAAGCAGTGGACCAGAGTGTATTTCCAAGGATAGAAGCAGCTAAGACATCCAAAGAGGCTTGGCAAACTCTCAAGACAACCTATCAAGGCATGGAGAAAGTGAAGACAGCAAAACTACAGTTTCTGAGGAGAGATTTTGAGAATCTGAGCATGAAGGAGTCAGACAATATTGACTCATTCTTCACACATGTGATTGGTTTGGTCACACAAATGAAGATTCATGGAGAAGTTCTTGAAGAAAGGAGGATTGTGGAGAAACTTTTGAGGGTCCTACCCTCAAAGTTTGATGTGATTGTCACCACCATAGAAGAGACAAAGGATCTTTCAAACTTTTCAGCTGATGAACTTCATGCATCACTAATAACTCATGAGCAGAGGTTGAGTAGAAATGAAAACTCATCTCTAGAACAAGCTTTCAAGACCCAGATGTCTTTTGGAAGATGGAAGAGGTCAAGGTAGAGGAAACAAAAGAGGAAGAGGCAGAAGCCAGAACAGAGGTGGAAGGAACAGTCCAGCAAGTGCTCAAGGAAGAGGCAGCAATCCAAATCAGAACCAAGGCCAAGGCAGCAACCAACAAAGAGAACAACATCATGCTCAAGGACAGACGTATGAAAAATCCAATGTCCAATGTTATTATTGTAAAAAATATGGGCATTATGCCAATGAATGTAGGAAGAAGCAGCATGATATGAGTAATAGTTCTAGTGCAAATATCACTAGAGAAAATATCAGCCAAAATAATGTCTTATTAGCTTGTAACGTGGTTGAAACAAACAGTGAAGATATATGGTTTCTAGACTCAGGTTGCAGTAACCATATGACAGGAAACATAGCCCTGTTTTCTGCTTTAGATCAAAATGTGAAATCGGAAGTCACACTTGGGACTGATAGCAAAATTTCTGTTATGGGAAAAGGAGAAGTCAAAATATTTACAAAGAAGGGTGAAATAAAAACCATAGCAGATGCCTACTATGTCCCTGGAATGAGATGTAACCTCTTGAGTATTGGATAGCTTGTCAATAAGGGGTACAATGTTTTCTTTAAGAATGATGTATGCACCATCATGGATATAGCACCCAGCAAAAGATGCATTGCTGAAGTGAAGATGACAAGGAACAGGATGTTCCCTTTCAGAATAAGGGCAGACTTGAAAAACAAAGAAGTAATTGCAGCAGTCACCCAAGAGGCTTTCCAAAGTGTGCCAAAGGATGAAAATTGGTTGTGGCACTTGAGATTTGGACATCTCAACTTTGGAGGTCTTAATTTGTTGAGTAGAAAAGGGATGGTAAGAGGATTACCATTGATAGAGAAACCAGACAGCCTTTGTGAATGTTGCATATTGGGGAAATAACACAGAGAAAGTTTTCTATCAGGGAAAAGCATAAGGGCAAAGGCACCCTTAGAGATTGTCCACTCAGATGTATGTGGACCAATGCAAACTCCATCACTAGCAGGCAGCCAATATTTTTAAACATTCATTGATGATTTTACAAGAAAAACTTGGGTTTATTTTCTAAAGAACAAAAGTGAAGTGTTTGAAAAATTCCGAAATTTCAAAGCACTTGTGGAAAACCAAAGTGGGCTGCATATTAAAGTCTTGAGAACTGACAGAGGAGGTGAGTATATCTCCAAAGAATTCCTACGGTTTTGTAGAGAAAATGGAATACATAAGCAGTTTACAGCAAGGTACACTCCGCAGCAAAATGGAGTTGCTGAAAGGAAGAATAGGACCATCATGGATATGGCGAGGAGCATGTTGAAGGCAAAGCATTTTCCAAATGATTATTGGGTTGAAGCTGTAAATTGTGCAACGTATATTTTGAATAGGTGTCCTACAAAAGCAGTGATGAATAGAGTGCTGGAAGAAGCATGGAGTGGGAGAAAGCAAGGAGTCACCCACATGAAAGTTTTTGGATGTGTGGCTTATGCACACATTCCAGATCAGCTAAGGAGGAAGTTGGACAGCAAAGGGGAGAAATGTCTTTTCATTGGATATAGTGAAGAATCCAAAGCCTACAGGTTGTATATCCCATCTACCAAGAAATTTTTTGTAAGCAGAGATGTTCAGTTCATTGAGGAGGAAGCTTGGGATGGAAGCATAGAGAAAACAGTGAATGTTAAAAACTGTTTGTCTCATGATGAAGATGATGAGGAGATGGCTGAAACACATCCCCAAACAGTAGCGCCAACACAAGGACAGCAAGGAACACCCTTGAGGAGAAATGAGAGTGCTTCTCCAAGCACACCACAAGGAGGAGATTCAAGTGCATCTTCAAGCACTTGCACACCAAATGAAAGAGGTAAAACGTTTAGAAACTTAAGTGACATTTATGATGAAGGAATGAATTCCTTATTTGCCTTGTATTGTCATGTTGATGATCCTATTCATTTCGAAGATGCAATTAAAGATAAGAAATGGATAGAAGCTATGGATGAAAGGAAATGGAATGCCATAGAAAGAAACAAGACATGGGATTTGGTTGAGCTACCAAAAGGAAAAGAAGTCATTGGAGTCAAATGGGTCTATAAGACCAAATGAAATGCTGAAGGCAAAATTGAAAGACACAAGGCAAGGCTGGTTGTCAAAGGATACAAGCAGCAGTATGGGAGAGACTATGAAGAAACTTTCACACCAATTGCAAGAATGGAAACCGTGAGAGTAGTGTTGTCCATAGCAGCTCAAAACAAGTGGAAAGTTTATCAAATGGACGTGAAGTCAGCATTCCTAAATGGAGTGTTAAAGGAAGAGGTTTACATTGAACAACCTCTAGGCTATGAAAAGAAAGGCCAAGAACGCAAAGTATGCAGATTGAAGAAAGCTCTTTATGGGCTGAAGCAAGCGCCAAGAGCATGGTACAGTAGGATAGACTCCTATCTACAAGAAAATGAGTTTGACAAATGTGAGGGAGAACCCACAGTCTACATCAAAGAAAAAGATGGTAAATTGCTAATTGTTGTGTTATATGTTGATGATGTGATTTTTACAGGTAATGATGACTACCTCATTGAAAATTTCAAAGCAGTCATGAAAGAGGAATTTGAGATCACTGACATGGGTTTGTTGAGATACTTCTTAGGAATAAAAGTAGATCAAAATGAAAATGGAATTTTTATCTCTCAAGCAAAATATGTAAATGAAGTGTTGGACAGATTTAATATGCAAGAGTGCAAGGCAGCGATCACTCCCACAGTAATGGGATTAAAACTCAGCAAAGAGGACAGCAGCAAGGATTTTGATCCTAGCTTGTACAAGAGTATAGTTGGCACAGCCTTATGTATTTAACTGCAACTAGGCCTGACATAATGTTTGTTGTTAGTTTAATTTCCAGATTCATGGAGAGGCCAAAAGAGACACATTGGCAAGTAGCAAAAAGAATTTTGAGGTATGTCAAAGGTACTAAAAGACTTGGGATTTTATATACTACCTCAGAATATTCAGATTGAATTGGGTACACTGATAGTGATTGGGCTGGAAGTGTTGATGATCGGAAAAGCACTTCCGGTTATGTTTTTCACATGGGTTCAGGAGCCATTTCATGGGCTTCTAAGAAACAGCCTATCGTGGCATTGTCTACAGCAGAGGCAGAATATGTGGCAGCTACAGTAGCAGCATGTCAAGCAGTTTGGATGAGAAGGATGTTAAGGAGCTTAGGCCAGGAGCAGGCAAAAACAACAACGATTTTTTGTAACAATAGCTCAGCGATTGCATTATCAAAGAATTCAGTGTTTCATAAGAGAACGAAACACATTGACACAAGGTTTCAATACATCAGGGAATTGGTAAGCAATGGAGAAATTGTCTTACAACATTGCAGGACTCAGGAACAGGTTGCAGACATTTTGACAAAGCCATTGGACCAGAAAAGATTCGAATTTTTGAGGAAGTGTTTGGGTATGACTGAATGCCCAGCAGTTGAAATTAAAGGGGAGTGTTGAAATATTAATTTCAACTTGCCGTGCAGCAGCATTAAAACAGCGACTATAAAAACCATTTACGAAAACCATTAAAGCTCATCGGACTGCTTTTGTTGTGAAGGTGGTTTTCGTACAAACGCGCCCGAGGCAATAAATTTTGCCACGCGTCCAATTGTACTTTCACCAAAACAACTTTCCATCGGGACGTAAAGTTCGGTAACAAAGAGCCCTCCGATATTCACCTCGACCGTTGAATTTTTTTAGGGCAGATCAACGGTTGACGGACATCTCAGACCTGCAGCAAATAAATTTTCACATTGCGTAAAAATTTTGTTTGACCGCCGTAAAAGTATTTAATTCAAAGTTATTGTGATAGGTAAAAGGTTGGCCGAAACTTTAAATTTTAATGTTTTTATTTCCTACGGAGGTATGGCGAATTTAAAATAGGTATGGGCAGAGCATATAGTTTTTAATTATATTGTTTTAAATTCACTGGTGTAAGTTTTTGTTTTACTGAACAAGTAAAACTCATCGTAATTTTTTTTTGGTCAATTGTATTTTGGGAATGAAATGCACAGCAGTGCATAGATGTGAATATAGAAAAACAGGGGAAGCAGTGTGCAGGTGAAAACACACACAACAGTGTGAATGTAAGAATGGACTTATGAAATGAAATGAAGGTTGCACAGCAGTGCGAGGGTGAAGGCAAAGAAAGACGAAGATGAAGTTTTTGTAATATGCAAAGTGCATAATGTGATTTTTATTTTTACAGCAGTATATGTAAAAGTTTGTTTTACAGCAGTAAATGTAAATGAGATTTTCACACAGCATAAAATCTCAGGAGGAGACAGAGTAACTTTTGTTGTTGAATTTCTTTTGATGAATCCCTCTGAGTGAAAGAGGATGAATCTTGTATCAGGAATTTTGTTTTAATGAATACAAAGATTTTATGGGTGTGTAATACTTTGTTCTCAGAAATAATTTTAAAGCTTCCCTGTGCCAAGATCCAGGAGAAAAACAGAGCATTGTCTCTGTGTGCAGTTTGTTTGTTTGTTTTTGAGATTTTACCAGGAAAATCCCCAACATTACAGCCACGACAATTAAATACCTCTGAACTCAAGGACTTAATCACACTTCATCTTAGTGAATCGGCCACTCACAACAAGATATTGAATTCCCACAACAAAAATAGCTTCAGAGAGAGTACAATGTAATGAACCTGGAACTTTGTACAACCTGGGTAATGTAGGATGACCAGAACTGCAACAAGTAGTCAATTTGTCCCCATTTCAACAAAAAACTTGTTCTTTGAAACAACGATAGTCATCAGCATATAATCAAGCGATTTGTATGCCAATAATACAAGTTAAGACTTGGAAATCTATTCTGCAACAATTAATTGCCCTGTCCAAAGCCCGAGACACAAGACAGGCAACTTCTGTAACAGCCACGATCCTCTGATTGCACACTGACTGTACACTATTAAAACCATTTTTTGTTGCAAGAATACAGCAACAAGAACGTTGTCTTCCAACTCCCTACGTACCTGCAACAAATCGAACTGTGTCACGTTTTATCAGGGCCACAACATCTCTAGGAGTTTATATTCTACTCATTGGTCACAGGAACAACCCTCGACCGATCCACTTCAACGATCACTTTGGAATTCAAAATTTGGTCCATGATCATCCAACGCTCAATGTTCCATCGGTGACTGAATCCGCCTTCTATCGCATATCAAAACCACCAAATCATCGTTTTTGAATCGATTTGTCGTTCAACGGTATACCCATGTTGACTGTGCCAGCCTCCCCTTGTTCCACGACTACCAGGAGATGGATCATTCTCTCACAACATTCACACCGACTCAATTGCTCAATCTCGGCTCGACCCAGGTCTGTCTCTCCCAATTTCTGCCGACGTTCAGACTTGCGCTGACCAATATGACTCACTTGAATATTCTCCAATCGACCAAAGCAACTTGAGCAATGATCGAAATCCACCTCATGATTACTCTTATAGGCAACCACTGACATTCAATCTCTCTGCCAATCGACTAGGAGGCAAACGTTGGATTTTGCAGGAACAAACCGAGACCTAATTCCTGCGGCAAAATAAACTAGATATCTAAAGCTCAGAAATCAGGTCTAGACCAAAAAAAATAAAAATGAAAGCATTCACCCCTTGAGCAATCTCGGTCGTTTGATTTGACTCGGTCAACGGTTGATAGATCGCATCCTCCCCATGTGGTTCTGTCTCGTTCTTATGGGACCAACCTGCGGCCGTTTAGTTCTTGTATGGCTGTGCATATACCATTTTAAACCAAAAGGATCTCACTCACACAGGACGTTAACTCTTCATCAATTGTGATGGGGAACCAATGTGATGGTCATCAAAATAAAATTGATGTTACCCGTCAAAATAGACTTTTGACAATTTGGGATTAAAAGGCTGGCAGGATGCACAGCTCTCATAACATTGTGATGTCTCAAACATATTTTGCTAAATTTGCAGAAATCATATTCAACCCAAATTTCACTGAACAACATTGTGACCTGACTAACCAACTCGAGCAACAAGAGAAATGTTAGATTGATAAAAGACCCCAATAATTGTTACCACCTTTCTATTTATAGATTTTGAGGTGCCTTCCTCATATGGGCCCCTCCAAGCATTTCGACCTCCTACCTTACCAGCTCCACTTTCTCTCCAAGTGGTACTCCATGTGGGTGTGGCCCCCACCTCCCACTAACAAAATGATTTCGGCCTTCATCTCTTAAGTTTTAGTCCAAAAATTTCATGGGTCTTATAATAGAAAAATTTGCCAAAATCCTGAAATTAAATTCAGGGAAATTATTCTAGGAAGGAACATTACAGTCATAAAGTTAGCAAAGCTAGGAAACTCAACAAAAGCTAAAAAAAAAAATTGGAGCCTTGACTTGCAGTGGTCCAAGATTTCAAGAACACTTCAAATCTATTCACCAATATAAACAATATATTATGTTGATGTAAAACAATATAATAAATGCAAAAATTTACAATCAAAAGATTAATTAATACATAGTCAAAGATAAAGTGATTGTCATAATCCTGTCCTCCTACACGGAGTGATAATACAAATGAGAGTATAGCTTATGTACAGTTATATAATACATCTTTACTATTTGTTATGTGAGTTTTTTTCTTGTATTGTTATTATGATGTTCATATCATATGGCATCTTATTTTCAAGTAATGGTTATTATCTTGGGTAAATGTGCTTATGCAAACTTGGCAGTTTCCAATGCATCAAATTATATACATAGAAAGAGAGAGTGGGAGCAACTGTTTTAATTCTCTGAGGGGCATGTAGCTCTGGATTTCAATCTATTTGCATAATCAAATTAGTGAGTCTTCTTAACCAGGTAAAATATTACGGAAAATACATTAAAGAAGTACTTGATTGCTATGCGCTAAAGCAATCAAAAAATTGTGATTGCTCAATCTCATCCTTTTTGTTTGATTTTTGTTTGATGATTTTATTTGTGCTGATAGTCTTCCATTTGTTGATTGGCATAGAACTCGAGAAAAACAACAATAACTGGCAACTCGACGGAAGTAGATATAGAAGATGATGAAGACAATCATTTTTGCTTTGATGGGCATGAGTTTGTCTTGGATGAAGAAGTTGGACTTATTTGCCAGTTATGCAATTTTGTAAAAGCAGAGATAAATAACATCCTTGAGCCATTTGTAAGTAAACACATGATATGGATACTTTGCCAGTGGACATAAAAAATAGTAATTTATGGATGAACTTTGGTCAAAATAGGAAAATGATGTTATTGTATCTTCTCTAATCCAAAATAGATTGATATTCCATTTGTACCTTGCAACGTACAGGGGGTATGGAATTCAGGAAGAAGCAGAAGCATATCAAGTTATCACTTGCACGAGGATAATTGTTCTAGAGACATGGCCATTCACATTTTCGATTCCTTAAAGGGATTACAATCCTTCCAGTCTCATGATTTGTCTGAGAAGCCCAATTCTATATGGAAAATAATTCCGGAGTTGGAGAAGAAAATGAATGCTCACCAAAAAGGGGATTTGAATTCCTGTGGAGAAACATTGTTGGTTCATTAATTCCAGATGAAATGGAGGCATCATCACGCATTTCATCATCACGCAGTGATCATGTTGGAGGTTGTGTTATTGCTCATGCTCCTGGGACAGGAAAATCATTCATGATTATAAGTTTCCTACAAAGTTATCTGAGTTTGTTTCTAGCCTGCAAACCATTAATCATCGCCCCCAAAAGCATGCTCCATACATGGAAAAGGGAGTTTAACAAGTGGAATGTTAACATCCATGTTTATATTCTGAGCCCATTAAGAGACTTCACAATGAGGGAGTCCCCTTTTAGAGGATCTGTAATGTCTGTGTCATGTAAAGCACCCATCAGCCAGGTCTATAATATTTACAGCATAAAAATGCTACATGAGTGGCATAAAAAGGAAAGTGAGTTGATAATGAGCTACTCTTTGTTTTACACTTTCTCCGATGAAGACAATGACAAAATGTCTGAAGAGACCAGGCAGATAGGAAGGTACCTTAGAAGGAGTCCAGGCCTTTTAATTCTTGATGAAGGCCACATTCCTCGGAGTCATAACTCAAAGATTTGGAATTTGTTAATGAGGAGGTACCTTAGAAGTCTTGATGAAGGCCACATTCCTCAGAGTCATAACTCAAAGATTTGGAATTTGTTAATGAGAGTGAATACAACGCTGCGAATTCTGTTATCTGGAACTTTGTTTCAGAACAATTTTGAAGAATACTTCAAGACACTCTGTTTGGCAAGGCCAACCTTTGTTGATCGTATTTTGCAACTAAAGAATCACCAGAGTGAGTCTCTGAGGAAGTGGTGAAGGAGAAGATAGTCAGACGCTATTTTGTGGAACAAATTTTAAAAGGAGATATAAAGGAGATATTTTAAATGAACTTCCCGGTTTAAGAACCTACACCGTGATGTTAAGGCCAACACCCCTGCAAGAGACACTTTTCACCATGTTAGGATATAGGAGGAAAGAGTAACATCACTATTGCATTAAATGGGACTAAGAATAACAAATTGAATAACCCATGAATATGGGTTTAAACAATAGGATTCCCTTAAAGGAGGCTTTGTTCGAATCTCAAGAGAAGTTATCCGTGTATTTGATGGAAGAGGATAAGAGAGGTATTCCCTCAATGCTCAAGAGGATGCTCGAAGAGAAGCTCATGTGAGTTGTTGATTGGCATTCACCTTATGATTGTTATGGAAGATTTGAGTAAGTTGAGAGCTCAATGTTTGTGGAATTATGGACTCTAAGAAAAGGATTTTAAAGTTTTTGAAAAATATGAGGTTGATTTCTGCGCCATCGACCTTCTTTTTTATAGAATTTTCCCCTTTGCATCATCCATCATCCAATTTTGGTTATGAAGCACCTCTAAACTCGTTGTTGTTGTCTAAATTAAACTAATTCTTAAAAAAAATGATTCTCTTTTATAGAAAAGATTTTTTTGGTAAAGAGAGAAAATTTTTGTTATCCAATTATAAATCAACTTCAATACAATCTTAACCCAAAACCCAGAATGACAAAGTTATGATCTTTATCATTCTTTGAAGGTAGGTAAATAAATGCAAATGCGCAGCATGTTTAAGGCATATACAAGCAAATAATTTGCGTTCTTGCCCTCTGAATTCAATGAATGAGTATATACTAATTATTTAATGTTAATTCTAATAAAATAATTTTTGAAATATGAGTGGACCATCCTGTATACATATCACATGCACAACATTTTGTTTATTAGCATAGATGTGTTTTTAAAGGTTGAGCTTTATATTGCACTAAACTTTTAAGAACTCTACATTTCAGGCCGTACCTATACCCGAAACTCTGAAACTTGGCTGAAACTCGACCATCATGTAATCATCTATGAAAGTTAATATAACCTTGTTTTCCTTTTAAATTGTCATTTATGGGTTTTATACCCTTTTTTCTTGCAAGATAATGTGTTATTCACTTATTTATTTATATACATATTTTTATATATACATATATGACGTTTCAGCCGATGTTTCCTTTTTTGGGAGGTGACGTTTCTACATATACCTGTTTTGGAAACTTCGAAGTATTTCAATGTTTCATGCAACTTAGGTTGAGCTTTAAGGGATGTGTTGATGAGAAGGTTTTGCTTGTTTGGAAATTTCTCATGTGTTTTTTTGTGTTATTCAAATCAATTTTTATAAAAAAGGATTTTTGTAAGAGAGAAAATCTCTTACAAATTTTTTATTGGTTCATTATAATTCAACTTTAACTAGTTTTAATAAAAAAATAAACAAAATTGTGATCTTCATAGGAGATATTATCATTCTAGATAAAGTACATACAAATAAAGTAGCATATTTAAGCCACATATAAACAACAAATTTCATGAACTTCTAGACACATATAAACACCATACGGCAATGAGATAAATATATTCACCTCTCTTAAATGTTACTTCCTTTTCGTATGTGAATTCAATGAATGAGCATACACTAATTGTTTTATGTGTTAGCGAACCATCTTGTATGCTAATCATGCCAATAACATTTCATTGGTTTAGTATATATGTGCCTTTAGAGTTTGAGGTCTAAAGGGTGGTAGGGATTTACTTGTTTAGTATACATGTGCCTTTGGAGTTTGAGGTCTGGAGGGTTGAGGGGATTTAGTTATAGTTATTTGAGGGGATTTACTTGTAATGATTTAGAATAGGATTAACTTAAATTTAAATTTTTTCAATAGGACTTGTATTTGAGACATTTTTTTATTATATCTTCTTAGGAAAGTGGTCATTAAGTTAACATCTCTAGATATGTATGAAGCTTCAATTAATGTGCAAAGATATCAAAGAACTAGCTAAAATGAATTGAAGTTTTACAGTTTTTACATAATCATTCAAGATAATTCAAGAGAGATCTATTGGACCCTTGTTTCAATGATACAAGAAGATTGGATCTCATGTCATTATGGTTTAGTAATGTGAAATTACTAGATAAAGTAGTGTATTGGCTATTGAAAGTGGACAAAAGCTCTGTGCGTTAAATGATTAAAACATTTCAAGGTGCCATACATAAGCCACTAAGGGAAGATTTTAGGAATGACATTGTTATAATGAATTGATTTGATACATTATAACAATAACAATAGTTAGGTTAATGGAAGGTTAAAGGCCACTAGCCTTTCACCATATATGTATATCATCATGAGGTTCATCATAACGTCACAAAATTCATATTAGTCATTTCTTATTCAATATTCTATCGTATAGATTGTAAAATACTTAATCAATATGGAAAAAAACACGATTTTTTTATTCCATTTGGTATTACACTAGGCTTTTATTCAATTGTAGGTTAGAAATACCTCTAGCAATGGTTCATATAGTCTATACTCACATGTTGTTGTTCCATACACATCTACCATATGCACTTTATTACAATAGTCCTTGTCATCTTACTATGTTTTTTTTTGTAAGCTTGGTAGGACTACATCTTCATCATGTCCAATATCTCACCTCGATCAGGGCAGGGAATTGAACGAGTGACTTCACATCAAGGAAGACTAATTTTTTTATGTGTTAGCAAGCCATTTTGTATACTAATCGTGCCAATAACATTTTGCTTGATTAGTATATATGTGCCTTTAGAGTTTGAGCTCTGAAGGGTGGTGGGGATTTACTTGTTTAATATACATGTGCCTTTAAAGTTTGAAATCTGAAGGGTTGAGGGGATTTAGTTATAATTATTTGAGGTGATTTACTTGTAATGATTTAGAATATGGCTAATTTAAAGTTAAATTTTCTCATTAGGATGCGTTGATGGGAGGGTTTTGTTTGTTTGAAAATTTTCTATGTTTTTTTTCTTGTTATGAGACATAACTCACATTTTTAAGAACCAAGGTTTTGCTACAAGCCACATCATTAGGAACTAAGACTTAATAGAAATTGTATAATTTTGAAGGGGATCATTACGAGAAGATTTTTGTAGTTTTTCTTTGATACCTTATTCTCCACAGAAATTTATATACGAAGTGTGTTTTATTTTTTAACATTGTTAGTTTAAATAAGATTATTGTTGACAAGGTTGAAGTTATGATCCACAAGTGCAATGGGATTCTATATATCATGATTAACCATGCCAACCCAAATATTTTTTGAATTGTATTTGAGACATTTTTTTATTATATCTTCTTAGGAAAGTGGTCATTAAGTCAACATCTCTAGATATGTATGACGCTTCAACTAATGTGTAAGGATATCAAAGAACTAGCTAAACTGAATTGAATTTTTACGAGAGTAGATGTTTTTACATAATCATTTAAGATAATTCAAGAAAGATCTATTGGACCCTTGTTTCAATGATACAAGAAGATTGGATCTCATGTCATTATGGTTTAGTAATGTGAAATCACTAGATAAAGTAATGTATTGGCTATTGAAAGTGGACAAAAGATTCGTGGGTAAATGATTAAAACATTTCAAGGTGCCATACATAAGCCACCCAGGGAAGATTTTAGGAATGACAATGTTACAATGAATTGATTTGAGACATTGTGACAATAACAATAATTAGGTTAATGGAAGGTTAAAGGCCACAAGTTTACCATATATGTATATCATCATGAGGTTCATCATAACATCACAAAATTTATATTAGTAATTTTTTATTCAATATTCTATCTTATAGATTGTAGAAATACTCAATCAATATGGAAAAAACATAGTTTTTTTATTCCATTTGGTATTACACCATGCTTTTATTCAACTATAGGTTAGAAATACCTCTAGCAATGGTTCATATAGTCTATCCTCACATGTTGTCATTCCATACACATCTACCATATGCAATCTACTACAATGGTCATTGTCATCTTACTATGTTTTTTTAAGCTTGGTAGGAGTACATCTTCATCATGTCCAATATATCACCCTGATCGGGGCAGGGAATCCAGTGACTTCACATCAAGGAGTGCCTTAACAGAGCACCCAATCACTATCTATCCAAGACCCCGTGGGCTGTTGTCATCTTACTATGTTGTTTTATGCCCAATTGCCAATTAATTCGTCTTCTTTTTGTATGATCTACACATTGCAATATATGATATAGTAAACTACCATTGCAAAAATTATGTTGTTTGCACTATGTTTGCTAGCAACGCCATATGATAATTAAGTTGTACGTTCATACAATTTCAAATAGATATTGGACTAGATGTTGCATCCATCCTGGAAAAATTTGTTATACAAACTCATACATTGGCTTCTTGCTGCCCACATGTGATTATTCTATATGGCTTTTCCCAACATCATGTCCTTTTGTTTTTGTTTTATTGACCATATTTAAATTTTATTTGAAAATTTACCTTTAGAAAAAAAACATTGATTTCAAACTCTTATATATAAACCAAATTAATAAAGTGGATTTTGTGATGAGAAAGACCAACTCCAACTGGTGAGAAAGGATGAGTTATAAGGAGATGTGAAACATTGCAGAGATGCTTCCTAAATAACATTGACAAATTAATGAGAAATAGGGACATGATTGACAAGTGGAGAATAAAAGCTGAAAATGTTCAATTTCTAATATTCAATGAAAAATTGATGAAATATAAATGTATATAATGTGAAATTTAGAAGATTAGTGTGACAATGGCCTTTGGCAATTTGTAAATCTCAAGGTGACCTTGCATAAGACAACTCATTTTCATAATGATATTAATATTTAAAGTTGCATAGTTTTGGTATATATGTTTATTTTTATATTTTAATATTGCTTTTTTCCTTTAGAAATGCTTAGCCCTCAAAGTAATTTGGATGATTTCATCTTCCATGGTGGAGGGCCTTTTCTATTTTGGATTTGTTTATAAATATTTGCGAGTTCTTTGAGTAGATGATGTGGGCTTCATAATCCATATAATTTGCAATTCTTCTATTGCCATTTGAATTCCATAATTTGTTTTTGAGGTTTCTTATATCTATACCCAATTGCATTAATCATTCTGCTCCAAACATTATGTCCATCCCACTCAGTGGTAAGAGTGTAACATTCATTTTCTAGTTCCAAGCATTGTACCTATACAAAAACTTAGGGAATCTCCTTGTTCCTTTGACTTGTTGATCGTAAATGGTAGTAACATTGAGATCCCTCATAAGGTATACAAAATAGTTTAGTTGTTTCGAAATTGATACCTACAAAATTGGGCATGTTTCAAAAGTCTATGTGATATATTTATTTATTTATTCTTCTCTTGAGCTTTAATGCCATAGGTTTCATTTTTCTTCTAATCGTTGCCGACAGTGTTGTGGCTTTTCATATTGAATGGTCTAACTATTAACATTGTTCAATAGATGAGGTACAATATATCTTACTAAGTTACTATAGATTATTGAAATTTCTTTTGTCATATAACTTTCTTAACAACCCTTGATTCTTCTTCCTTATGAGTCTACTTAGTGCATGTGGTTGTTGCCGGTGAGATCTTATGATTTTTCATCGTCATTAGAATCTAAGTTGTATTCTTTCGTGGGTACCTCTACTTTCTTTCCATTTATAAGTTTGCAATGGTATAGGTGATTATATGATATAGAACCCAATTCTCACCACATCTATAACAAGTATTTTCCCTTTTTTTAGTATTTCCTTGGAGTTATTGATGGAGTTGTTTGTTTCTCTTTTCTATTTATGACTTGGTTGTTGCATTTGTGCCTTGGTGATCACTTGTATCCACAATGTTTGCATTTTTCATCCCTTTATCATGGGGCTTCCAAACTATAATTATTCCTTCTTCTTAAATGTGGTTTGGGGTAGCTTTTTCCTTGAATAAACCTTGTAATAATTGCGAGTGGACTATTTTAGCTATTTTTTTACAGTGTTTTTCCATATGTCAAAGTTTCTCCATTGTTGTGATATTATGATTGATAATTCATACCTTATGTGTGGCTTTAACTTGTATAGAATAGTGTTTAGTAGTTGATCATTTAATTGTTAAATACTTGTGTAGCTAATGTCTCCCATCCATGTTTGTATTATTTTACATATATTTTTGTTGTATATTTACACGTTTTCCAAAAACATCTTTTCTACCGTCCCTTGAAGCCTATTAAAAAAATTGTTTTTGTATCTTCCTTGACAGAGCACACCCTAGTTGCAAACTTCCTTATATGCATTAATTATAAGTGTTTACTTGAAATAAACATTATGTATTTCAAAGCACTCTCCTACTTTGTTAATCCAAACCATAATTTGCTTTTCATCTCCATCATATTTTGATAACTTTAGTTTTACCCTCATTAGGTACTTATATTTTAATTGATTGATTTTATAGGGTGATGATTGTTTGATATTAATCATTGTTAAGCTATTTTGGGACATACTCGATTATGGATTGGTTATAATTGGAGGATTTGTGTGGGTCAATACTTCTTTTTCTTTGAGGATTTACTCTAATTTCTCCATGCATAATGACATTTCATCCTTCATACTTACGCTAAGCTATCTCTTGATCTCTTGTGTTATCTTTTGTTTTAGCTTATCTAAGCCTTGTTTCATTCTCCCTCACGTCTATTGTGATCTCCTCCTTGAGAAACAAACAATTAATTCTTGTTTTAGCCAACCATGTTTTGTATAATCTATACCCTTCATCTCATGGTTTTTATCCATAATTTTTTTGAATTATTTATGATCCTCTACAACCATTTTGCATTGAGAATCTGTTTCTTTACGTTGTTACTATAGTTTGTTCAATTTGGAGTTATTATCTATGATTTTCGTAGTTACTAAAGGAGTACTTTTGTAATCAATTTTAATCCTAGGTTGTTGTTGTAAGCTCAAAAATTTCCATCAAAATTTCAGAATTGTATAGAAGACTCTGATGGTTGTAGTATGGAATTGTATGAGTTGAATTGTATAGATGACTATGAGTTGTTTTTTTTCTTCCCTGCAAAGCTTCAGAAGCTGAAATCTTGATAAACCTTGTGACCAAATTTCAGATCTTGCTTCACCATATTTTCAGAGATATGATCCGAGGAAGTTAGGGTTTTTTGTAGGCTTTTGAATTCCATGTCAAACAGGTGATGTTGGGAAAATTGTCATAACTTTATTTCTGAGCATTGGATTCAAATTTTGTAAATAGTCACAGAAAGAGGACGGATTGTAGTTTGTTAAGTAGCATTTTCAGGGCCGAAGGTAGCAATAGTGACATGTGGAACTTCGTACAAGTTCGCTCTACCGAACCAGGCTATAATGAGGTCATTGTGGGAGATTGGGCATAACCTTTTTTTGAAGATTCCAATCTTGATCAGACCTGTGGGGTTGCAAAGAGGACTCGGAGGGCTACCATAGGATGAAATTTCAGACCCTAGAGATCTGAAATTACATAGATACAACAAATTCAATATCGAGCTCCTAGAAGGCAAGAAAAATAATGCATTCAAGGATCACTGCAATAAGGACCACACATCAACAATCAAGGGTAAGTCTCCTACAACAAGGTATGTATAATTAGTGTTTACATTTGAATTTTTAGTATCATCTCTGACATATGTTTTTGCAGGACAACGTAAGTATATATAGGGTCTCAGTTATATCTCTATGTCTCTATATGTCAGAGTTAGTTTTGATACCACATTTCAGATGTCCTATTCTTGATACTACACATTTGATGCTACACCAAGTCTGCTAAATCTATAGGATGTTGTTTGTTTATGTTACTTGTCTTGTCATAGTTGATAGAATGGTCTTTGTTGTTGTACTTAGAACTTGGTTCATCACAAGTCTAGGGTCTGTCATCAGTCTCTATTGTATATATCTTAGTTTATTCCAGCAGTCAGGGGACCGTTATAGCATTTATATTGTTTATTAATGTTTTAACATATTTCATAGTCCGAGAGTCATTTAACTTAGGTTTTGTATTTTTAATACGTTGTTTTGTATTTGTAATATGGTTAGGGATTAGAAATTAGGTTTAGGTCTAGCATAGGGTTTTGATACATGGTTTTAGCATTTAGGTTTTTCACCATAGGTTTGATACAATGAATTTGATAGGTTAGGGTTTAGGATTAGGTTTTGGATTAGATGTAGTTTTAGGGTTGAATACATAGTATTCATCAAAACTTGATTACAATCATTTGTCACAAAGTGACATTCACCCAAAACACATCTTTGTCACAAAGCCACTTTTGCGACTTCATCACATGACGACAAACCATATCGAACCCCTGCAACAGACGACACACCCATGTTGATGATCAACCTGCGAGTGGACGACAAAACCCAAATTCTGCGAGGGGAACGACAAACACATGCCGACGACCAAATCTTGACGACAAACACATGTCAACAACCAGGTACAAAACAATATCAATGTAACACCATGAAAAACCATAGACATCACCTAAACAACCTGAACCATAAACAATATTGTCGAAACTAAACGACACCAGATTGAATTGCTAACGATGGCACTGCACACTGACGATGAACCTGTGCAACTGATCTGACAAGATCCTCCTGGATCAATCCTCTCCACTTGAAAGCTTTTGGACCACAAAAGTTTGACTAAACAAATAGTTGATGAGGGTATAACTCCCTCACTTTCCTCCTTGCCCTGATGATGTACTAATACATTCGATCAATCACCTACAAGTGACGACCCAGATGATGCTGACCATGACAAATTTTGAGTTGGTGACCTGTTCCATCCATCTACAATATGAAAAACTTGCGACAATGGTCAAACAACCTGTTATCAACATGGCAATTGATTTCTTTCCATGAAGAACCATGAGTTAGTGATTCATAATCATCTTTGAAAACAATCTCTATAGGATATTGTTCAATAGAATTAACATGTATTAACAATCTATTTTGCGGAATGATAGAGACAATCAAAGATGTTTTTGATATCAAACCAACTATTTGACTTGACATACTTTCCTGCTTCCTTATTACTAAGTGAATTTGCAGCCATAAACCCATCAAACTGTAAGGTGAAATTTGTTGCAACTTAGTTTGTCTTTGAAAGTATTGAATTAGCTGTTGATGTGTTTGAATCAATTTTTCTTCATTTATTAAATGATTTTGCCATTGATTAGCACTTCCCCTGATGCATTTTGGAGTCTAGGTCATTGGAAAATGCATTAAGGGTGGTAAGAAAAATTGAAAGCAAAATTATGGCAACAAGGAGGTTTACCACTCACAACTATGAAAGTTTTGTTGCTCCTAGCTTCCCACAACCTACAAGGATGACACCATGTCAACTAGAGGAAAAAAGAGCAAAAGTGCTTTGTTACAATTGTGATAACAAATACACTAAAGTTCGTAAGTGTGTTGAGAACAAAAAACATAAAAAAATGAGGATATACACCAAGAACCAACCTAAAGAGTTGAAAAAGAAGAAACGAATCTGACCATATCTTGTAATGCATTGGGGGAGATTACCACTCTTCAAACTCTTAAGATAGAAGAATATATCAAGAAGAAAAAGGGAACAATGCAGGTTCATTCATGTAGTACCCATAATTTTATTCATTGTAAGATAACCAAGGATTTGAATTGCTTTTATATTCAGCACCAGAGTGTCAATTGATGGTTACAAATGGAGGAACTATAAATTTATCAGGAAAGTGCCATCATATTAGTTAGTCTAACCATAGTGGCATATGTATTGAATAGTCCATTGCTTTCCATTCCGATAAGTGGTGTTGATGTTGTATTAGGAGTCCAATGGTTACAATATTTGAAGATGATAAATTTTAAATTTCAAAAACTTTTCTTGAAATTTTTCTGGGAATGAAAGGAAATTGATTTAAGGGGTATTGCAGAGAAACCTGAGAAGATCATAAGCCCTAATGGAATGAAAAACTTTTGAAGAAGGAACAATAAGGGGTAATTTCACAATTATGCTCATTATATGTTCAAACATCTAAGTCGTCTATTTCTCTAGATCTCCAAAGAGTCATTGACAATCATTCCAAGATATTTGAGACTCCCGAAGGTCCCCCACCTATTTGTTATCATGATCATGCTATTCACTTGATTCCAAGAAGTGTTCCTCCAAACATCAAACTTTACAGATATTTCTATGCCAGAAGATTGAAATTGAACGTATGGTTGTAAAAATACTAGAGGAAGGTATTATTCAACCTAGCCAAACCTCTTTCTCTTCTCCATTAGTATTGGTGCACAAGAAAGATGGATCATGGCGTATGTGTTTAGATTATAAAGAGCTCAATACGATCACTATTAAAAATAAATTTCCCATTCTTGTCATTGATGAATTGTTGGATGAATTATGTGGAGCAATTTACTTCACCAAGTTGGATCTTTGTTCAAGATATCATCAAATTATAATGAAGACAAAAGACATTTCGAAAACAACATTCAACACTCATGAAGATCATCATGAGTTTTTGGTCACACCTTTTTTATAAGGAAAACATGAGCATTTAGAGAAACCAAGAAATAACTCGAAAGTAATGAGTTCTTTGTATTCGATGTAATTAATAAGAGAGTGAAAACTTTCTTATATAGGTTAGAATAGCACTAAGTCAATCCACCTTATGAATGTGGGATTGATCAATAAGACATAAGAGCAAAAATATAACATAAAGTTAAATGCCTAAGTCTATTCAATAATTGACCATTATTACATAATTTAATACCCTCCCTTCATGGTCAATTTACTAACTACACCAGGCTTATCTCAGAATTTTACATATTTTTTAGGACCCAAAGGCTTCGTAAGAATGTTTGTAGTTTGATATTTTGTGGGACAATATTGCAGCTCAATAATTCCATCTTCAACAAGTTGTTTGATGAAATGGCAATGTATATTAATATGTTCAGATCACATGTGGAAGACTGTATTTTTGGCAAATTTCATCACACTTCGATTGTCACAAAAGAGGGGTTTTGGCTGTGTTTGTTGCATCTGCATATCTGATAGCATCCTTTTGAGCCAAACTGTCTTGCACACTCCTCTCACTACCCCTCAATATTTTGCTTCTGTCTAGGAAAGGGCTACTGCATGCTGCTTCTTGCTGGTCCATGTGACTTCACCTGTGCCAAGGCTGAAGACATACCTAGAAGTGGATTTTCTGCCATCAATAGAACCTACCCAATCTAAATTCGTATATCCACACAACCTAGTTTATTTGCTTCTGTTATATAGAATTCCAATGTCAAGTGCCCCTTTCACATATCTTAGTACCCACTTTGTTGTAGTCCAATGATCTACTTTTGGCACCGTCATGAATCTGGAAATATAGCTCACAACAAAACATAAGTCAACTCTAGTGGTTGTAAGATATATCAAGCTCCCCACTAGTTTCTTGTATATGGACTCATTAACTGCCTTAGAGTTCGTTTGGGCTAAAGGTTAAAGTCCTTTCTCCATAGGTGTAGACGTGATTTTGCTATATACCATTCTGAACCTATCCAACAAACCCC
This sequence comes from Pinus taeda, assembly GCA_000404065.3. Lineage (NCBI taxonomy): Eukaryota > Viridiplantae > Streptophyta > Pinopsida > Pinales > Pinaceae > Pinus > Pinus taeda. The sequence goes on from APFE031020359.1 coordinate 73,649, forward strand.
TGGCATATTTTGATTGTGAGATGAAAATGATGCTACTTGTTTGCTAGACTTCTACACCTAAACATTGGTGTAGGAGGCCTAGACCAGTGATGTCAAAAGACTTGGTTATATTATTTTTTATCTATTCCATAGCCTTTTCCTCACTACCATTACCAACTCTTTTGACATACATGTTGAATCTGAAGGACTCCGTTAGAACCCATGTTGAATCTTTCATTACTCAACATGGCAGAATTTTGAAAAAGCCTCCATAAACTTTTACCTACCAGTGCTTTGCTAAAGAGAAACCAATGTTTCATAGCTACCCAACAAAGCAGCATTCTGCAAAAGCTTCCATAAACTTTTACCTACAAGCGCTCCCCATTCCCCGTACATTTAGGTTGAGCCAAACGAGCCCATGTAACTAAAAGAATACCTTATTTCTCATGATTTCTTGACCAAAAATACCGAAAACATGTTTTCTTTATCTTAGTTAAAATACCTTTAGGAACCTTAGCTATAGAAGCCCCCACTGGATAGGAATACTCTCAAGAACTGACATGAAGAGCATCAACCGTCCTCGAAAGAGCTGTCTATTGGCCCACAACATCATTTTTCTTGTATAACCATAACCAATCCTCTTGATTATAGGAATTCAGCACAACCATCCTCGAGAGAGCCACCTGTTCAACCACAAAGATACGTGAGCTTCAATTCTCTTGTATAACCACAACCAATCCACTAAATTATAGGATTTGGGTTCAAGTGAAAGCCCAAATAATTGAGACCTTCATCAACACTATTTGAAAATGGAAGCACAAAGTCAAGGAGCAGAGTCATGTCCTTGTGCACAAAAAAATATCGCACGCAAGACTTGGCCCAATTAATTTCACTCCACGTAGCTTCAAAGAAGACGTCCAAGATATTTTTGATACCTTGAAACTCCCAAAGAGTTCTTGCACCAAATAAAATTATATTGTCCACTAATAACAACTGCGAGATTATTTAGGAGTGGTTTTCAGATATCTCAACTTTCCTCGACTTATTGCATTAGACCCCTTCAGCCACTATTAAAAAAGGAGAAGCGGAGAAGGGGCACCCCTGGCTGAGCCCACGAGAGGCACCAAAGATTCAGAAGGGAATCGATAACAAGCATCGCAACGAAGCAGGCTGCACGCATCCAAGGACATTTAATGGAGGCCAAACTCATTCCCATTTGAAATATAAAGTCGATTTACCTTATTATGGGCTTTAGACAAGTCTAACTAAGTAGGACATATGGAATTTTTGCATTTTTGACAGAGTACATAACCTCCCGAGCGAGAACAACAGCGTCATGAATTTTAACGTTTAAACAAAAATATATGACGTCTTTTGGAAGAGGCTTGAGTCTAGAAGCTATAAGTTCGGAAACCACTTTGTATACCACATTCCAGCAAAGTGATCGGCTTGAAATCCTCAAAGAAACGTTCTTCTTCAACAAGAAATTATATAAGAAATTGATGGGGGAGCCTTGGAGATTATGGTGATCATAGTTATTAGGGTTGACACCAATGAGGTTTTCAATAGGGAAAGTTAGAAGAGATTTGTGGGAGGAAATTCTTTACAAAAAATTCACAATTACGGGAATTTGCAGTTGCAGGAATTCACAATCGTAGGAATTTGCAATTACGGGAATTCATAATTGCAAGAATTCGTAGTTACAGGAATTCACAGTTGCAGGTATTTGCGGTTACTAGAAAGTGTGATTGCATGAAATTGTGATTGCAGGGAAGGGCCGAGTTGATTTGTAGAGGGAGATAGGGTAATTTCCTAGGTCGATTTGTTTAGAAATGAAGAAAAACTTGCGGGAGCTTTGCTAGTGTTAGGCAGGCGGTTTATGTAGATTCTAAATTTGTTGAGGAATTTATAATTAACCCAGAGATCCGAAGAACTGGTTTTTCCTTTGGGTTTTTGTAGGGACATTTTGTCCAAAAATATTGTGTCCAATTTTTGATTGATTTTTGTCCAGTGTCTGCAATTTATTTTTTTTCGTCAATATTGCAATCATGTTTTTATTTAGTATTTTCAGTAAAATAATTTTGTGCATAATTAAATACATTGGATAATTATTGGTTGATTGCAATAAGCACTATTTTTAGAATGGTTGATCAGATGAGCGAGTTTACAATTCAATTGGAGTACAAGATTGCATCACATGACAGCGTGCATAATGGCATTCAAATATTAGCGGGCCAAGGGGGCATTCAAATATTATTGTTTCAAAGTCGTCTATTAGTTTTTGTAGCATCAGAGAGTGTTCTAGTCTTAAAACTTTGTGGAAAGGCTAAAACAGAGGAGTCCTCCAAACCCATAAATTGTTTTATGGAAATTCCACCTAGAAATAGCTCAATCAAATTAATTGACAATCATTTAAATTTGTTCTAAGTCTAACTTACGAAAATTAGTTAACTAATAGGAATTAATTGAGAAAGGTGAGGATTCTCTTTAAACTCACACTGATCGACATGGAGATGATCTCAGACATCGATTAAGGTTTAATCTTGGCCGTTGGAGTCCCAACTAGAGATTATAAGAAGAGGTTGATGGGTTGTTTCTGCAAAACATGGTCTTCATCAGATGAGATTTTTGATTCAGTGCTTGATTCACACTGGCAGTTATCTGAATCAGTTTGGGGCATTCAAAGTGTGAGTGTGATGTTTTTGAGTTTGAGTCTGAGGTGGAAGTTCTTGCTTCCATCTCCTTAGAGTCAGATATGAGAAGCCTGCGCATTAGAGTGAGAGCTCTGGTGAGAACCTAAAGTGTCTGGATTCTTAGGTTTTTGAAGTCTGTGTGTTTTCATATTCAAGTTCTAAGACAGAGTCTGTGAGACTAGGAAGCCTTCAGATAACTTCTTTCTTGACAAGTTGCAACATCTGGTAAATGCCTAAACAATCTATCTCTGGAAAAGAGCTTCAAAATTTCTCTCTGAATTTGTAAAGGAACTTCTGCATAAATATATGAGTATCCATTTTCTGAGCATGATACATTCTGCTTGAGTACATTTTTCATTTCCGCATGTGTTAAAATTGTCTGTTGAAGTAGTATCTGTGAGACAAGAGGTTCGCTGGAGGTTTGTCGAGGTCTAAGGAACACCAAAAATGTGGCCACAGGGCAATCCAAGAATCATCTTCCAGGATACCATTTACAACTTTTCAGACTACAAAAAGTCGTGGTGGGACCACACGAAGACAACGACAATGTGAATGGCTTCAATAATGGTGGAATGATTTTTGCCTCAGCAAGACTGCTATGGGTCATCTTTTCTTCCAGCGTGACTTTCAATATGAATGTGACACTTGTGGATTTTTAACTGAATGTTGGCATTCTCCCTGTAAAATTGTTGGAGATGTCAATAATTATCAAGACAGTGAAATTCTTGGTTACTTTATGAAAAGAACCATGAATGGTTAGTCATGACTAATATTAAACACCAAATCGTCTTAAGAAAGCCTAGGATTGTATGAAAAAATTATATAAAGGCTTGGGATTCTTGTAGATATTCTCAGATAAGATTTCCAGGGGCCACACCCTTGGGGGAATAATGGTTCTCCTGGGCTTGTCCTTAAAGCTTCCAAAGTGTAATAATGATGTCTAGTCACAACACTGAATGTGACTAGTTTTCTCATGGGTTTTTCTATTTAAAAGCATCCACTCTGTAAAATTTATTTACAGTACAATGTTTTTTGTGGGATTTGTTCAAATCTTCCACAGTGTAACCTAGTACGAAGATTCTTCAGTCACGAGGCTCAGAGCACTTCTCCAACTTTTGGTGAGCTTTGAGCAACATCTCTTCGACTGACGAAAGATCTTGTGTTTACAGAATACAAGCTCATGTGTCTAAGGGGAAAAAATGAAATAGAAGCTTGTAAATCTATTGTTCAGTTCTTCACTAGAACTTTTTTGAGAAGGTGGGAAACAGAGTCATCACGAGGAATATTGGCAAAAATGGGAAATGAGACCTTGAAAGATGAAGTGGGAGATATCATTCATAATTATGATGGAGCTCCACAAAGCAATATGATTGGGGCACTAACTTCATTTATTTTAGAACATTGGTGTGGAGGAGAACTTGAACTTGCCAATAAGCATGAGATAATTCTCATGAATATTAAATGTAATATAATGTCTCATTATGGAGATGTTCATAGAGACTGTATTCAAAGAATATATGAAGTTAAAGATAGCAAAAATCTCTTGTGGAAACAAATCTACTTAGCAACATTGCCTTCAAAATTTGTAGATTATCTAAGACAACAAGATGTTTTTCAGTTACCTTTTGAATCCTTTACTTGGGAGAAATATATAGCATCATAACAAAAGTTCTGGTAAATTTATGCATTAGTATGCAAGTTAATAAATCTCTGCAAAAGATGTCAGTATTACTAGACAACAAATCCATCTGTAACAAGTATGGTGTTGCTATAGATGACCCCATAGTAAAAAGAAGAAAAGCTAAAAAGAAGGCCAAGAAAGAAAAAACACAAGAATCCAAAAGATATCCATAGAGGAAACGAAAAGGGACCAAGAAAGGATACTATAAATATGTGCCAAAAACACATTACTATGAACCCAAGGATATTCATCTACAGACATAAAAGAAAGATCAGTGGAATAAATTGATTTTTTGGCTTTGTGGCCAACCTGGACATACTTCCAATCGTTGTCCTTTGTCAGAAGAATCTAAGAGAAACAGAGGAAAGAAATCCTTTGAATTTGCAAAGAAGAAAAGGACAGTAAAAACATAGGGCATGATGACAATCTCATTTAATGAACAAATACAACAATATGTCTCTAAAATGGATAATTCTAGAAGATCAGTGTCTTTTAGAGAGCTTGAAGCTGAAGAATAAGCTGAAGAAAACCCATTAATAAATATGTTTGTTTCATCATCTAAAAGGGTTATAAATTTTGCAGAACTTGAATATTTTGAAAGTCAGCCTGCACCTAAGTGGTGTCTACCTAGTATATCCTCATCAGAAGTATATGCTGACTTATCTATGTTCCATCTTAAAGTTGTAACTATAATACCTATCAAAGAAAGTATTAGTCAAATACAAGAGAATTCAGACTCTTTACAAACACTTTCTCTTCTTGACACTAGGAAACTTCAGGCTAAAGCTAAAAGACTAGGAACCAAATATTTTCATCTAGGGTGCATAAGGGAAAGGATCAATCCCTTAGCCCATAGAGGACTGAATACTTTTGTTCTTGCTACAGTCAGGGATCTGACACATAACAAGTATTCGGATTCATTGATAGGAGGAATGGTTGCTCCATTATCAAATGGACCTGTATACTTTTATTGCTATCCCAACTTTTCTTTATATACATTTGATGAGCACATCAAGGATATTTTACAACTACAGATTCAAACAACATGGTTTGATATGAAGAAAAAGAGAAATAATATTGCCATTCAAACTCATGGTTGTTTTAGACACACAAATACCCTCTATCTTGCAGTTCTCCATGCTCCTAGCAAATAATTCAAATCTAGTGTGGTTTTTCTAACAGATACCCAGAATCAAAAGTTAGAACATCAAATTATTAAAATGGAAGACCTAAGTTTCCCATAACATTGAGTTGTTGATAACCCAAAACCTACAACAATGCAAAAGATTACTTCTGTTGATATACAAGAAGGACCATCATCTGTTGTAGTGTCCTTTCCTAGAAGATCTACAATAGATCGCAGAAGAATCAATTTAGCTTGCAAAGGAACATCCATGTATATTGATCCACAATTAGTAGAACTGCCAGTTCTTTTACACCATCTGTAAATTGCCCGCATATAGATCTATTTGAATATGCCCAGATTGTAAATTTTTCATCCCTACAAGTCATTTTCCCATGCTGCAATCAAAAGATAAATCTCAGTAGCTTTGCTGATTCTGTCATACATAAAAACCACCATCCAAAGACAGGAGTATCTCCTCCTACAAATTCTATCACTTCGTGTCCAAATCCTATATGTTCTGAAATACCGTTCCCTCATGATACTGATCATGTATTAATGATTCATGAGCTCCCGTCTTTGGAAAATGAAGACCTCAGCCTCAAAGACATTTTAGCAAAATGCGTTCTGCTAGTATGCCTCGCTATGGTCTAGGATATCTGGAACAACTTGATGAGATAATCCCTCAATCCAGATTGACAACTTTGTGCCTTCTATTTGTAAGAAGCCGTCAAAACCAAAAATGCACAAGTTCTTTTCGATTATGGAAGGATGTAGGAGGCATACAATTGATCATCAATGGATGAAAAATATGCTTAATTGGGATTTATACACTCATCTTGAGGCTGAAAGTTTTGACCTTACCACTCCATACCCAGAAAAAATCAGATTATCCCATGAATGGAAAACATACATGCAAAAGAACAATGTTTGGTTGTCTTTTATGGAATGGAAGAGGAAGCAAGAAAATACAGATGTACAAATGGCAGATTTTGAATCATCCATAGCAAAACATTCTTGGACTGCCATAGATGGTAGTAAAATTGAGACTCCTACCACCTCCCCTCCTTACAATGCACAAAACAGTGCTAAAGCCATTCTGTTGGTCATAAAAGATGACATTGCCCTTGGCATTAATGGTAGGATACAGAAAGCTAGTGAACAGATACACTAGAAAAATACAACAGTTAAAGGGCTAGAAATGAATTGTGCAAAGTCTATTGAAGTTAAAAAAGATTTTGAGAGTATACGAGTTCCTTGGGCAGTTTGAACTACCCAGTAGCAGAGTTTGAGCCATAGAGGGGACACAGGGCTAGAGAGGGGTGATCCAAACAGAGTTTTCTAGTTCCGGAGAGGCATAGAGAGGAGGTTGAATTATTTTTGCTAGGAGGCAATGTGGAGCTTGTGCAGAGCCTCAAATAGGCAATTCAATTTAGCTGGAGTGGAGATCGTTTTAGGTTCCAAAGGTCGGGAGGATTTTCTAGTAGGTCAAAGCTACACTTCCTCAGTTAGCAGTAGGTAGAACAACTTGAGTAGTAGCTATTCCGGGTTGAGCTTATGATAGACTGCACAGAGGTGATGCAGAGCCTACGTAGAAGGTTTGGATGGCTAGCTTGGAGTTGTTAGTTTGAGCTGAGATTGCTTCGAGAAGAGGGTAAATTCTCTTGATTTGCTAGTATTTCTCTCAGCTTGGATAGCCAGATGAGCATCCATATTTATTGTACTCAGAATTCAGTGTTGCATACTAATAAAAATCTCAACTGTTGCACTAGATTTCCCACATTGGGTTTTCCTGGGGGCAATTGTCCAAAAATCATTGTTATTTTTTATGTTTTTGTGCTAGCATTTTTCATTTCCTGTTCTTGCTTCCAATATAATTTTATGGTGAAGAAATTGTAGTTTGAATAATTTGATATTTTGTCTTAAACAAAATAAACTACGTAATCACTTTTTTGGTTAGAGAAATTGTTTCTAGTTG
>APFE031020363.1:473-12528 GCA_000404065.3 Pinus taeda
TCATGAAATACTGGATTAGCCTAGAGTTTAATGCAACTCTGGTTATCACAATAAATCACAGTAGGCTCCAAGTGTGACCCGAACAACCTGACCAGGATCTTCCTCATCCATATAGCCTCGCATGCAACCAAACTTGCTGCCTTATACTCGGCTTCTGCTGAATTGAGTGCCACGGATCTCTGCTTCCTACTGTACCAAGAAACTGTTGTCGACCCGATACTGAAGATCCCTCTAGATGTGCTCTTTCTGTCCGTTGGGCTCCCTGCCCAATCTGCATCCATGAAGCCACGTAGCTTCGCCTCATCCTCCTGTCTGTACCACAATCCATATCCCAATGTGCCTCTGAGATAACGAAATACATGCTTTCTTGCCTTCCAAAGGAGCTTGGTTGGCTTAACCATAGCTTGTGAAAGTTGGTTAACAGCATAGCATATTTCGGGTTGTGTATTGACCAGATAAATAAGCGACCCCACCAACTGTCAATAAACAGTGGCATCCACTACCTCCGCTAAAGTAGCATCCTCCTTCCTCCAACCTCCAAGAAGAGGAGTATCAACAGGCTTGCAGCCATGCATGTTGAACTTCTCCAGTATCTCCCGGGCATACTTACCCTGTGAAACAAATAGTCCATCGCTGCGCTGCCAAATTTCCAATCCCAGGAAATAATGAAGGAGGCCCAAGTCCTTCATCTCAAAATCTCTAGCAATATCCTCCTTGCATGAAAGTATCAACAACTCATCTCCCGTCAAAATCAAATCATCTACATAAAGTACAATGATCAGCAACTTACCCTCCACCACAATCTGGTATAGGTTAGGATCTTCCTCACTCTTGGAGAATCCAAGTCCAGTGAAATAACTGTCTATTCGTGTGTACCAAGCACAAGGTGCTTGTTTCAACCCATACAATGCTCTCTTGAGCCTGCACACATGCGACTCGCTGCTGAAGATCTCGAAACCTTCGGTCTGCTCTATGTACACCTCCTCTGCAATGACTCCATTAAGGAACGTAGTCTTCACATCCATCTAATGGATGTGCCACCCCATCTGCGCTGAGAGAGCAAGAATTGTCCATATGGAAGAATATGTTGCGACAGGTGCAACGGTCTCCTCATAATCGATCCCCTCTATCTGTGAGAAGCCTCGGGCAACAAATCTTGCCTTGTACTTCTCCACACTCCCGTCAGCTACCTGCTTCACTTTGTAGATCCATCTCAAACCCACCATTCATTTCCCCTCCGGTCTTGGGATAATCTCCCATGCACTGTTTCTGACAATCGAATCATACTCTTCCACCATGGCATCTACCCATGCGGGATCCTCCACAACTTCCTCGAAAGAGAATGGCTCAGTCATGACACATTTGCTCACAAGAGCCATGTATCCAGTGTACTGATCAGGTGACTGTCTCTGTTTGCGTTGTGCTGTAGGTGGTCCTACAACCTTCTCTGCATCTTGAGCCAGTCTCTCAGCTTCTGTAGTGCGCTTTCGCCCTCTGATGGTTGGTGCTGCATGAGTGGTCTCTTCCACTCCATGAACTTCATCTTGTGGATGATCCACATCCTGAAGCTCATCCTTAGGAACTAATAGCTCCTCATCTGCATGAAAGTGTGGCTCCCTCTCAAGCGAACACTTCATGGCTTTCTCCTCCTGAAATTTGATATCCCGTCACACAACAGTTTTGTGACTATCTGGAAAATACACGTGATAGTTTTCGGGCATATCAGTGTACCCCACAAATATCCGAACCTCTGCGGTTGGCTCCAACTTCTTCCTGGCATCCTTCATCACATGCATGTAAACAGGAGAACCAAAATTCCTCAAATGGGAAATATCAGGTCTCTTACCAGAATAAGCCTCCTCGGGTGTACTCATGCCAAGTATCTTGTGAGGACAACGGTTATTCACATATACTGTAGTATTGCATGCCTCCGCCCACAAGTGAAGGGGTAGTCCCTGATCATGAAACATCGCCTGTGCATCACCCACAATTGTTCTGTTCTTCTGCTCAGCAACGTCATTCTGCTGTGGGTTATGGGGAGCCATTAGCTCTCTTCGAATCCCTTCTGCGCTGCAGAAGTACTTGAACTTGCCAGAGATGAATTCACCACCATTTTCTCTCCTAAGAGCCTTCACCTTCTTCCCTAATTCCTTCTCGACCAGTGCTTTGAACTCACAGAACTTTGAGTATGTCTCGCTCTTCTTCTGCATGAAGAAGATCTAGCACTTTGGAGAGAAAGCGTCAACAAAGATCACATAGTACTTGTGCTTTGCTTTCGAAGCTACTGAGAAAGGTCCACACACGTCTGTGTGAATTCTCTCAAGGATCGTCGTGGTGCAACTATCCTTCTCATGAAAGGTGGCTTTCACAAATTTTCCCAAAGTACACCCCTTACACTGATCTGACTGCGCAAGAGTGCCTTTAGGAAACCCAGTAGAAATCTGCTGCAGTATCTTCAAAGCTCCATGGTGAAGGTGGCCCAATCTTTGGTGCCATAGCTCGCCATCATCCTGGCTCACCACTCCTTCTACCTTACATGCCATTGCTCTGCAGCCATCTACATGCAATTGATAAAGGTTCTTGACTCGAACCCCTATCTTCCGGGTTTCTCCAGTTGTCTTACTACACAGGAAAGCCTTTCCCTCACTAAAGACAACATCATATCCCTTGTCTTCTAACATCGCCACAGAGATAAGATTCTTCTTCAATCCTGGAACATGCGTCACTTCCTTCAATACGAAGGGTTTACCAGACTCCCTCTCAAAGGAAATGGTGCCAATATCGGTCCCACTATATCTACCATCATCGCCCATCTCGATGTGCACTCCAAGATCTTTCTCATCCAGATCAGAAAACAAATGTCGATCTCCTGTCATGTGAAAAGACCCACCACTATCCAAGAACCATACCGATCACTTGATACCAAAAATGCGATTAGCGAAAAATTCAGCTCAAACTGTGAGGCTAAGTCCTCTCCCACTGTAGATCCAACAGCTTGCTTATTTTTCTTCTTATGCGGACAATTTGTGGCATAATGTCCATGCTGGTGACAGTGAAAGCACTTCACCTTGAACATGTCCTGCTTCTTGCATTTCACACCGGAATGAGAAGCTTTCTTGTTCTTCCCCTTCTTTGCTTTGGTAGCCAAAGCGCAATTTTCTTCATCAGATGCCATTGATGAAAATCCGTCCCTGGTATTCCGCCTGATCTCCTCTTGCACAAGATCAGACCAAAGTCTCTCCCATCTTGGCAATTTCTCCTGACCATTGACAAGTCCTGATAGGAATGCAAAACTCTTCGAAAGCAAGAGACCCAAGCCACCAGTCACATACAACAGTCACCCCCACACTTCCTAGCTCATCCCGGCATTGGGTGAACTTTGTGAGATACTTGGGCATATTGTCTCCTTTCTCACACTTAATGTTTCTGAGTTTATCCTTGAGCGCCAACTTCCTCTGGTCGCTCTTGCTTTGAAATAAATCTATCAATGCTTTCCACATCAAGTATGGAGAAGCCTTTCCATGCAGGTTGGATACAATGTGATCCTTCACGCCCTCCAACAGAATCCTTCGAAACTTTTCTATCTTCTTTTGCCAAGCCTCAACTTGAGCAGCATCAGTAGGCTTTGGGACTTCAACATTTATGAACTCCTTCAACCCATTGTCATCTAACACCACCTCCATCCTATCTTTTCATGCAATATAATTCGAGCTACATTCAAGGGCATACTCCAATCGCAATCCATTGAAAGACATTTCAACTTCGACACCAAGAAAACACTGCTGCAAATTCGAATTCCACCAGCTCCAAACTCAACCGCTTCTGATCTAAAATTCATGAGAAAAAAGTATTTCTCGTACAGACATTGACTATATGGGCATTTACTGGATATCTCACCTTCCAAAAGAAGGATGAATCCAGAGGCTACTTGGCCCAATTACAGACTCTGCCTGAAGAAATAAGATGTAATCACTTTCTAAATAATAGATCTGATGATCAACTTGCTCTAATACCATGTATAAATTTGAATAATATAACACTTATTCATAGATATTATCCTGATTATACACTATTGCGGAATGCATTCATAATACATAACCTCCTCTACCATTGATCATCAATTTGCGGAATTAAAAAAACAGTCGCATGCGCACATTGAAACATCAATCACACATATCAACACAGTATGTAATGGGGAAAGCATACAGCTGAAAACCCCCAACTATCTATATATTATAATGATAGAGAACATGTAACAATACATAGTACAATACTGCTCACAAGTACTTAGTACTATCTCCACATGCTACACACAAACTAGCTCAGATCTGAACAAGTCACGGGTTCAAATCTCCTCCACTATTTGCCTGCCTCTACTGTGCAATCCAAGTTGAGAATAGATCAGATCCAAGTTTGAATTACCTTGGCTTGTACTACACAATCCTCATTGGCAATCTCAATCTATGTTTGTGCAAATCTCATGCACAGTTATAGTCACAACTGATAGTAGTCTCACCCTTTCACCCACCTCTAACACTTGTCTCCATTGAACTGTCCATGCACTGAGTTAACTGATGTATTCTTTAGTTGATTTATGAGTTAATAATTAGTGAATTAGTTAATAATTAATTCACACCACTCATCACTAGTGTTTTTTTCAGTTAGACTAAATACAACTAGTTCAACTAAGTCAAACTTGACACAACTCCATCAACTCCTCAATCAACTCCACCAAACTCAATCACTTGAGTTCTAACTGAAGTCCATCATGCAATAGCTCAACCCCATAAGAAAAGCATATTTCCTTCTGGTATTTGCAAGTGCCACATACATAGCCCAAACTGAAGTGCTGCAAGAGGATAAGATAATGTTTATAGTCCAAATATTATTAATAGCTAATAATATTCGACTGTTCTATTTTTTGACTGGCAGTCTAAAAATAGACTCCGCCCATATGTCTAAAAATAGAGGTCCATCTATTTTTACCAACATGACCAATCAATCCATAAAATAGCATCTTGCAACTCATAGACCATGATCCATATGTCTAAAAATAGACATAGTCTAAAAATAGACTTTGCACCAAAAATAGCCTGCGGGCCCACTTAGTGAAGGCGACTTCTTTTCACTAAGCTCCATCATCTTGTTGCATTTTCAATAGGTTAAAAGGATTAAATCATAAGTGGGACTCAAGGATAGGTTGTTTGAGTGGCTGACATGTCTCTTGATGGTGTTTTGCTGATGTGGATGGGTTTGTTTGATATGTTCTGTCGATTCCATTTCCTTAAGGTCACCTAAGAGATTGAATCCCTTAGTAACTTATCTCATCACATGTTTGCTTGACTGGCTAGTTTCTTGGGTGGCCCTAGGAGGAGGTGGTGTTACACATATTTTATACAACATCCTTTATGCTTAGCTTGACAAGTTGATCACAATTGAGATTGTAGAATTTTGTAGAATTTTTCTACATATCAGCTAGCTCTCATACCATGTAGAATTTTCTCTACAAATCAGCTAGCTCATTGATATCATGCAGAAATTTCACCTGCAGATCAAACTGATATATGCAATGTACTAAAGCTTAATACTAGATCTACATCTACCATAAACTTTGTGGAAGCTAATCAACCATGAACAACATCAATAAGAACACATATAACTGATAAGAAGGAATCAATCACACATAACACAAAAGCATTTACCCGGGGAAAGCACCTACCTAAAACCCCGTCTTTGTATTATCATACAAGTGGAAATATAGTTTGGATTACACAAAGCAATAGCTCGAAAGCTATCTAGCTCTTAGTACAATCCATCTGCTACTCATAGACAGCCAAAGGCTTCTCACAAACCTTCTCCTCTACCCTCCAAGCCTCCTATTTCTATGCACATTTTTTCCTGGGTCCTCCAGCTGCAACCTGTGTGATTCTCACCTCACACACAACACTGACCTCTGAAATAACCGCACAAACATGAAGGAGATAAATCCTCATCATGGATGAGCTTCCTTTATAGGAAAAATATTCATCCAACTAATAGTACATTGTCCCTTCTCCGATCTCAATTGGGTCTCTGTCTGAACTGACATGCATGAGTTATTTAAGCTATAATATTCAATTATTCGAAAATATCAGTTGTTACATGCATGCAAGCATTAACAAACTGAATCTCATTAATTTAACAATGTGTTAAATTAATATAACTGGACTTGACTCAGTTAACTGAGCCAACTAATTACAACTCAAGATTACAACTCATCCTTATCTCTTTAACTAATGGATAAATTCCTCAATTAATAGATAAACTATTGCATGTCCTCACATAGACTTCAAGATAGTTTTTCCTTAACTAATTAACTCAAGATCAATTAATTAATTAATATTTCCAAATGCTATTAAGACCAAGATTAATTTTACTTCCTATAGATAGACTAGGGACTGCTATAAATAGGAAGGGACCCAGAAATGCTATTTTTAGAACTTTCTATTTTTAGCAGTTTCACCTCTCACCCAATATGGCCAATGACCTCACTGGCCAAACTGCTATTTTTAGACATGCTACTTTTAGCAGGTTTATTTTTAGCACATTCTAAATTTAACATTTCTTTTTGCACATTTTTCAACACTCCCTCTCAACAAGAAAGGCTTTCTCTCGAACCCGATCCTATAACTCTGGAATGTTCTGCATGTAACCCGTCTACCCAGTGCACTTGCTCCAACAACAATTGGAACAAAAACACTCCCAACTAACTACTCTGTTGGGCTAGGAACATACTCTGATGTTGAAGCTCTACCTGCTACTGACAAGTGCTCCCTCTCTGACATCTGTGCTACTGCAACATCTCCATGCATCTCGCACCATTGCACACCTCTCTGTGCCACCAGCACTATGCAAAACACTTGTGCCTCTCGCACTGCTGTAGCCTGCTAGCTATGCCTTGTTCTAAGATTCCCTGCACTATTGCTCTCTCTGCCGCTCCATCTGCGTCTATCTCTACCCAATTAGTCAGTTCCTGTTATTCCACATCGGGGCTCCCGTAGCAAGATCTCATCCAAGAGGTTGGGTACCTCAAGGATCTTTCCCCTCCTCCTTGGGATGATCACTCTATATCGCCCCACCTCCTACCTGGAGGTATGGCTGCATGTGGTCCCTCAACCCACCTAGCTCGAAGTTCCCCCCTACTAGAGGTCTCTGCATGAGTAGATGTCTCTACTCAATCTCCTCTCACCTTCCCCTGTTGTGGCTTCTCCACAACCTCCTGAAGCTGCTGCACCAATCGTGGCTCCTCCACAATCGTCTAAGACTTCTTCTAGCTCTGCATGTTGAGAGGTAATATACCCTCCCTCTCAACCACAAAGTCTCTAACATTTTCCTTGCTCCTCAAGGCTTTGCATGCATCTTGTACCTCAAGTGCATACAGGTTCTTGGCTAGCACACCAATCTATTTCCACTTGCCCACTGTCATGAAATTTTCTAGAAAAGGAGTTGATTTTAAATCAGCAATATCTCCCTCATCCGAACTCCGATTCAGCTGATTTTTTTTTTGATTTTGGGTATTTTTCTGCAAGGAATCCAAATCTGCTATCTTTTTTTTGAAAATTTTGTAAAAATTTCAAATTTTCTTTGCAAACTCTCGGCCCAAAACTCAAAACTTTGAAATATCCTCTCAGTATACTGTTCTCTCCTTGATCAATTGTACTCTGATACCATGTAGAATTTTGTAGAATTTTTCTACATATTAGCTAGCTCTCATACCATGTAGAATTTTCTCTACAAGTCAGCTATCTCATTGATATCATGTAGAAATTTCACCTGCAGATATATGCAATGTATTAAAGCATAATACTAGATCTACATCTACCATAAACTTTGCGGAAGCTAATCAACCATAAGAAACATCAATAAGAACACATATAACTGATAAGAAGGAATCAATCACACATAACACAAAAGAATTTACCCGGGGAAAGCACTTGCCTAAAACCCCATCTCTGTATTATCATACAAGTGGAAATATAGTCCGGATTACACAAAGCCTTAGCTCGGAATCTATCCAGCTCCCATTACAATCCCTCTGCTACTCATAGACAGCCAAAGGCTTCTCAAAAACCTTCTCCTCTACCCTCCAAGCCTCCTATTTCTATGCACAGTTTTTCCTGGGTCCTCCAGCTGCAACCTATGTGATTCTCACCTCACACACAACACTGATCTGTGAAATAACTGCACAAACATGAAGGAGATAAATCCTCATCATGGATGAGCTTCCTTTATAGGAAAAATATTCATCCAACTGATAGTAAATTGTCCCTTCCGTGATCTCAACTGGGTCTCTGTCTGAACTGACATGCATGAGTTATTTAAACTATAATATTCAGTTATCTGAAAATACTAGTTGTTACAAGAATGCAAGCATTAACAAACTGAATCTCATTAATTTAACAACTTGTTAAATTAATATAACTGGACTTGACTCAGTTAACTGAGCCAACTAATTACAACTCAATATTACAACTCATCCTTATCTCTTTAATTGATGGATAAATTTCTCAATTAATAGATAAATTGTTGCATGTCCTCACATAGATTTCAAGTTTGTTTTTCCTTAACTAATTAACTCAAGATGAATTAATTAATTAATATTTCCAACTGCTGTTAAGACCAAGATTAATTTTACTTCCTATACATAGACTAGGGACTACTATAAATAGGAAGGAACCCATAAATGCTATTTTTAGAAGTTTCGCCTCTCATCCAATGTGGCCAATGACCTCATTAGCCAAACTGCTATTTTTAGACATGCTATTTTTAGCAGGTCCATTTTTAGCACATTCTAAATTTAACATTTTTTGTTGCACATTTTTCAATAGAGATGACCTAGTCTTCTATACCATAATAAGATATAATCCATTTTTCCCATGCTACAATGTTTTTTTCCTTCCTCCATCTAATGCATATACATTGCTTGAGGTTCTAATCATCTTCACAACAATTTTACCTGTATCTTCCCTTTTTACTTCATATCCATCTAAATGAAATATGACCTCGTATCCTTAGTTACATATTTGGCTAACACTTAAGAGATTATTTTTAAGACCATCAACATATAGTACATTTTGAGCTTTGGTCTTTCCCTTGTCTAAAACAATTGTCCCTTTTCCCATTATTCCTACTAGACAATTATTACCAAAGGTAACACTTCCTCCTTTGTCTTTCTTTAGAGATAGAAAGTTTTTCTTATCTCCATACATATACTTTGAGAAACCACTATCAATATACCATTTATTTCCTAGCTTTTGAGCATATAACACAAATTCACACTCTCCTTGTCTTTCTTGCTTCTTTTTCCAAATCTTTATGGGTTCTTCTTGCTTGTTTTTCTTGTTTTGCTTGTGAGGCGTTATTGGACTACTTTTACATTCTCTTGATTTGTGACCATATTTTTAGCATTTGTAACATTTTACATAATCCAATAGGAGAAAATGAATTGTGACCACCTTCATATGAATTTCTATATTTTTTGCCTTCATAGTTATTCATTAGGGTCTTATAAGATCCTTTGCGTCTATTTCTATATAGTCATTTCTTACATAGGATCTACAATATATTACCTTGTATCTAAAATTGTTTCATGAAAATAAATGGCCATAAAATAAAATTTGACACATGGATATTATGAGCCTTCTTGGTGGAGCAATTCTTTTGAATCCATTTTTGGTTCTCAGCTGGCCCTTTACTTCCTTGTCAAGTGCTACCATGTTTCACTCGAGGACTAGAGATCTATTGTTCCTATCCTTGTTTCCTATTTCCATTTGTGCTACTGAAGGGATTATTTCTCTATTGATAGTTATCTTCATCTTTCAATTTGTTTCCATTGTTGTTTTATCCTTTTAGAAATTTGACATAGTTTTTAGGTTCTTCTTCTTCTTCTTATGTCTTTTAGCTTGATTCTCCCTTGAACACCTCATTATATTCTTTAAAAACAATACTTTATTTAATAAAAAAGGATATTTAGTTACTGAGTGAATTATTCAAGATCTTATAACTTCTTCCAAACTTCAACAAATCAAGTTTCCTTTTCAAGATCATTTCTCAAGGAAACAATCTCACCTCCTAGTTTCTCACAATGGTATTCCTTTTATCACAATGTCCTTGCTTCTTCTAATTGAGTTTAAAGATGGAAACCATTTTCTATGTTTCATCATGATCCTTATGTTCATACTTCAGCAATAACTCCTAAATTTTGTTTAATATTGTGAGTCTCTTCATCTCTTCTAAGCTAGCAAAGAGTTCACCTTAAGAACATTTCTTACCTTCTCTCCCTGGTTATCTTTATTTTTGTCATCAATAGTTGAGAATTCATGATTATAAAATAATCTTCATCACCATTTACTTCATATTTTTCATATGGACATCTAGAAGTAACATGACCTTCATTACCACAACTAAAAGAAAGTGGACGATTGCCTTTTCCTTTTGAGATAGTTTGCAATGCATCTAACTTCTCTTTCTGATTTTTCAAGGCCATGAGTAGGAATTATTCTTTTCCATCATCATATGCATCTTCATCACTATCTTTAGATGAGCTGCTTGGAATAAAAACCTTTCTTCTTGAGATATTTTCCCTTTTTATGAAATTCTCCTCTATTTCTATGTTCTTTTTCATAATCACAATATTCCAATTTTCCATACAGACTTTTTGAAGCATAATGAACTGTTGACGATCAATGTTATCCTTAACTGGCCTCATCATCTGCCTTATCGTTCCACATGTTGTAAATTGAGTGTCTATGTTTCTCCTTTTTAATATTTTTGCGATCTTGTCGGTAACCCCTTGGATGAATGGAAGGTAAACCCTCCCATTGCATGTTTTTACTTGTAATTTTTAAATGGATGGATGCAATACATAATTGATGGTAGGATAGTTCAATAGAGAGGGAGGTGATCCTTCTAGTTGTGTTTCATAATTTCTTTCAGACATTTATTCTCTGTCTTGTATTCTAGACTTGTACGTGGAATTGATGCCAAGTGATTGAAAAAATGTTAGTCCCAGGTGGGGATGCTCATGCCTAATCCTGAGGTTAATTTTGAGTATTTAGTATTGTTATCATATCTTTGAATGATTACTAAGGTAGTAACAAGTTCTGGTCTAGAAAAGTGGCTCAAATCTCAAGGTCATTGGCACATATCTACTGAGAAAAGTCCACAGTCGCTAGCACAGAGGCCTTTGAGAGAGACTTTGAGTTGTTGGTCACTATCTTGCCTATGGCATGAGAGTGGCTCCGGGTTATGTAGAAATTTGAATAATATAACACTTATTCACATAGATTATCTTGATTATACACTATTTGTGGAATGCATGCATAATACATAACCTCCTCTACCATTGATCATCAATTTGCGGAATTAAAAAAACAATTGCATGTGCACATTGAAACATCAATCACACATATCGACACAGTATGTAATGGGGAAAGCATACAGCTGAAAACCCAAAAGTATATGTATATTATAATGATAGAGAACATGTAACAATACATAGTACAATACTCCTCACAAGTACTCAGTACTATCTCCACATGCTACACACAAACTAGCTCAGATCTAAACAAGTCACGGGTTCAAATCGCCTCCACTGTTTGCCTGCCTCTACTGCGCAATCCAAGTTGAGAATAGATCAGATCCAAGTTCAAATTCCCTTGGCTTGTATTGCACAATCCTCATTGGAAATCTCAATCAATGATTATGCAAATATCATGCATAGTTATAGTCACAACTGATAGTAGTCGCACCCTTTCACCCACCTCTAACACTTGTCTCCATTGAACTGTCCATGCACTGAGTTAACTGATGTATTCTTTAGTTGATTTATGAGTTAATAATTAGTGAATTAATTAATAATTAATTCACACCACTCAGCACTAGTGTATTTTTCAGTTAGACTAAATACAACTAGTTCAACTAAGTCAAACTGAACACAACTCCATCAACTCCTCAATCAACTCCACCAAACTCAATCACTTGAGTTCTAACTGAAGTCCATCATGCAATAGCTCAA